>JAOVYW010000920.1:3565-16935 GCA_025775045.1 Hiodon tergisus | reverse complement strand
TATATAAATGTGTTTTTTGTATAGTGGCCTTAAAAAATGTATACTGCATGTATCTACATTTGCAGCTCTAGCTGGAAATATGAGGGGGGGGAAATCCTAAAATGCATAATTTTCTCTATATAAAACATACATAGTTGATAAACTGAGTAGCCTCAAAATTGATAACACAGCAGCTGTCCACTGAAATTGTTCTCTTAAATTTTAAACAGAAATAAAAATGAATTAAAACTATGCATTTTTATTATATCCTGTGTCAAACAGTTTTTTTTTTGTTTTTTTATCCTTTTGTGATTAAATTTGTTAGCGTCTAAAGTACAGATATCAAAGCTATGGAGGAAACGCCAATTCCTGCCATTAACTGGCAACAACTGTGCTTAACATCTTGTTGCACATTGTTGCTAGTGTTAGCATTAGCCATGCATGTCTGAACTTGCTGGAAACTCCTGTCACTGAGCCTATGGTTGCATGACGATTTCCAAGCGGTAGTACAGTTAAACTACCTAAATGATAACTTTTACCATGAAAAAAAGTTTTACTTGGAATCTACAATTATTTTTGGGGCTTTTGGTATAGACGATTGTGATATTGCATCCAGGCTTGTCGCTAAAGGTGAGGAAGAACCACTAGTCTCCTCCAATTTCTGCCTGGAGCCCACCTACACTCTGCGGGCAGCACAGCCCGCATTAGGGTCTGTGCCGATTGGAGGAGGGGCACATGTCAGGCCAGCTCGGGCTGCAGGTGCCCAGGAAGGCAACAGGAGACCCTGGTTAGGGACGAGCTGCGAGAAGGTCTGCCAATTTCCACCTTCCTCACCACTGCCAACTGTGCACTGCTCAGCTGCTCGCCTGGTCATGCCTGCTGCCCAACTGAAATCTCTGCCTGGGCAAGTGCCTTTACCCGCTGAAAAATTATACCTCAAAACACGAAGACCAGAAGGGAACTAAAATGCTGTTAGTTAGAGAAAATTATGTTTTTAATTAATTGTTTAAATTTAAAAAATAAAACTTAAATTCAAACCAAGACGATAGTTCATTTAAATACTAACTGAAGCCATGCTGATCATTGATATATTTGGACCATTTATGCACATAGAAAAGCTGACATGACTTGTGTTGATACAACATAACTAAGACAATAAAAATACAAGTAAAACCAAACTTAATGATGGACTTAAAAAACTGGGAATACTGATACTCATATGGGTAAAACATGCTAGTGTCTAGATTAAACGATGAAGGCCAGCCTTGAAATTCTGCCTCTTACTTTGTATATTGTCACCAAAGTTGTGGTAGGAAAGCGTTTCCAGGGTGGGGAAATCTAATGGCTGTAGAGCCTTAGTTTTCTCCCCCAGCTTTCTACGAAATCAGCTGTCACAAGCAAGCCAAACGGGATTCACAGAGTCCGGGTTGTCTCGACACAGGCTGGGCCTGCGCTGTTAGGCCTCCACTCTTCCAGACAACTCCTTCAGGCAGCAGTGGCCTTCAGGGCACAGGGGAGAGAGGTGGTTTTCTGGCCTAGGGAGGAATACACCGACACCACTGTCATCCCTCAACCTGTACCACTGGAGCCCAGTGCACAAGCTATCACATCTGTCACAACCAACAGGATAACTACTTCATTTAGGATTTTTAATGACAAAATGTGAAGTGGAAAAAACGAATCGGTGTATGCCACAAAGCCACACCAATGGACATTAATGTCACACTCATTAAAAAGGTTGTTAACTAAGGTTTTAGTCCTCATTTTCGTTGTCGACATTAACAATGAAGCTAATTAAACTGAATATCGTGCTAACAGCCTCCATCTCCTCAAAGCAGAAGATACAGACCAGGGATCCTCCTGGTCACCTGTGTTGAACTGAAAACCTGGCCATACACTAGGCCACTAACTGGTGGGTTCTGTTCTTTGTCTACGCACCGGTTGGAGACTCCTGGAGGAGAGATCAGATGAGCTGTCTGCACTGTTGCTGCCATCTTTGCATGGAGAGGGGGAAAGAGACATCAGGATTGGAGGGGACTGCTGGGTATGGAAACATTCACAATCAACAAGCCACCTATTTTTCACATATAGGGCAGCAGGAAACCCAAGGTGGGGTGCTACTGTGAATATCCAGTGGTATATATGGGAAGAAGGACTAGTTGCTCTAGCAACTCAAGGCCTTACCCACGCTGTCCGATAATCGCAGTATGTCCTGTGGCACAACCTGCAGTCGGTCGTCCGGGCCTCTAGGTGGTGTGCTGTGAGCAGACCAGGACCCTGGTCCAGCATCCGGGCCTCTAGGTGGTGTGCTGTGAGCAGACCAGGACCCTGGTCCAGGTAAGGAGCAGTGCTGAGCAAGTGGGGTTCCCATGATGGGGATAGGTGGAGAGAAGGGAGGTGGTTTGGGCGTGGGCAGTAGCTGCAACCAAGGAAAACAAGCACTTCTTGTTTTCATAGGATATCACAGTGCTTAAAACATTAGTATCAATTCGAACATCCTTTTTTCCCTATACACTTTTAATTAACAATATATATTCAAAGCCCAAGCGCCCAATATTCAATTATGACAATTTATATTGTTGTTTTTTATTATTATATGGTGTGGTATAGCTTTTGGCCACAGGGTGGCACTATAAACAAACTAATGGAACTTTAATTTCTGCTAGATGTAAAACTCAGATCATGATGGGATGTTTATGCATGACCCCTTCTCACCACACATTTTGCCTCATAAAAGCATACAAACTGTCCTTGTAAAGAGAGATTTGCTTGTTTCCAGCTGCGAATCCCCAGACGGGGCACCACACTCACCTGCTCCCCTTCGTCCTCCTCCTCGCCCTCCCCAAGCAGCTCCACCACCAGTGAGGGAAATACCCCCACACGGCCATCCAGCTCCCCCTCCCAGAACCCATCGTCCACATCGCCATGGCGACAGCTTCGGAGACGGATCAGCGCCCCCTCTGGGAAAGACAGCTCCTCTCTGCTCTGCCCATGGTACTCGTAAAGAGCTCTCACCAGTCCTATAGAACCAAGGCATGTTTCCATTAGAGCCACATGAACTCCACTTTGGACCAATCACCTTAGACGGGGGTGGGGCATCCCGTGTCCTATTTATCTCAGCCCATTGTGGCTCCTGTCTCTAAGGTTAGCAATTTACTCTGCTTCCGCAAGTCTTTACTCCTGAGAAGCCAACTGAGTGCTTTTACCAACTGAGCCACTTGGAGGGCACTAACGTTAAAAATAAACTGTACATTTAATTTTTTTTTTTACATTTAGTAATTATTGTAATTTAGGTAAATATTTATTGTTTAATAAAAACAATGAAATATTTTTTAATGTTATATCAATTACATTTTCATCATAAACCAGCCATGCATCAAGAACTGCAGGGAAAGGATCATTTGTGGAGATGCCCTTTTAGTATTTTCTCAATCAAGCCTGCAGAGTGCAGACGTTTCCCCCAGGACATTCTGTGGCCAAGTTACAGGCCCAACTCACAGTAATTGTGTGCAGCACTAGTGAAGACTGACAATAAAAATCATGTTTTGGTTTGTGGTCTTGGCCAGTAAAGTAATAGCTCTTATTGTGAAAATGACGACTGCTTTTCAAGGCGACCTTTTAATGAAAATAAAGAATAAAATGATAATGATAATAAAATCATTGAGAGGGGCAGGCCAACACTAAAGCTAGGTGGACTTTCTCAGGGAGGCTGGGGCTTTGTGAAACCCTACGATCGCTTCAAATGGCTAACGGCTAGTCAAGGGAAAAATTCTCATTTTCAAACACAGATAAGGGCACCTGCAACAGCACAGGCTATGTAACACTTTAACCAAGGCCACACAAAAACACCTGGAGTCAGATGGTATAAGATGGAACATCTTATTTACATACTACAGGACAACAAAGATGCCACAGTTTGTTCCTCCGACCTACCCAGGTCGCTACAGTTAGGATTTAACACACAGGCCAAACAGAATGTACAGGAGGTTCATCACCAACTGGTGGACAGAGACGTTCCTCTGACCGCACTGCTAGAATACAGGCCTATGAAGGTCAACAGATAACACCGTCTGGCAGAAGCTGAGAGCATCTCGCATCAACCCAGGTGACGGACCACCAGTAGAGACCCCCAGAACTAGTTTGCGAATGATACAATCCAGACTCAGAGCATATTTGAGAAATAGGGGTCAGTCTGCGCATGAGCGTGTGCCTTCACTGACTGAGCCCCTCTGTGGCAATGATCTGGCTTCCAGAAATGTGACAGTCGTTGTGGCACAGATCTGGTCAGTAGGACTGGCCTGTGGTCGGCGGGGTTGGCTCTTTCCCCTTTCCAGGGAGCCCTGTCGAGGATTCGGAGCTGCTGAAGGACCAGTCCAATTGGGGGCCCTCAAGGATGCTGTGGATGGCTGTGCCCTCTGCTGGCGACTGGAGGAATTGAAGATAGCGTTCTGGCACATAGCCCACCTGCCCAGCAGCATTGCGTGCCTACAAGAGTGATACACAGTAGTTCTTTCACAGATGACACCAAGCTGGTCATTATCACAGTGACTCACAAAGGGAAAATTAAGTCAAAAGTTTTGACTAAATTGTTTACTGTTTTCCAGTGGGTCAGTATCAAACAGAAAGTAGTCTGACCGCAGCATTTCTGTGGCAGCATGAGTGGGACCAGCTAATGGCCAAGTGTCACTCTGCACGGAGAGAAATTACTGCATAACAGACCTTCAGCCAGTCCTCCATGTCACCGTCCTCAATCACTTCCAGCTCCTCCCCCTCTGTGATTGACAGCTCATCTACCTGGCAGCCCTGCAGGAGGGAGTCCAAACCATTGCTGTTCTAGGATGCAGACATGCAGACAACGTTTTCCCACAGGGGCACGGCGGAGGGCAGAAATGCTCACCTGGTAGCTGTAGAGGACTCTGCATGGCATGGGGTAGGTGCACGGCCCTGCGGTCACTTCCGTGAACGTCTCACTGTTTTCATCAAACTCTTCAAAGTCTGTAAACTCATAGTCATCCTCCTGGAATTGTAAGTGAAGTGGAAGCATTAGGGACAGTTCCTTTGGTTTCCAGTCAAGTTAGCGGTAAATATGATGCAGTTTTCATTTCAAAAGACTAATGTAATACCCATACACATTATATAAAGGAAAAAAGACAAATCTAATTGGAAACCTACTTAAATACTTAAATAAAAAAAATTTAAAATTTAAAATTTGTATTCAGTTTACAAAATTCTCTTCAAAATTCTCTTTTTTATATAAAAAGTTGATGAAGATGAAAAACACCTCTGTGTTTCTTTAACTGAAACGGTAACTCACCGAATAGTGAAACCTGTGCCCCAGACTTCCGAATGTAATGCTGTTCAGAATGGGGGGAGTGACTGACCGTAAGGGAGTTTTCTCCGTTGGAAATCCGGGCCTCACTGAGCCTCCTCTCCTTTTCTAGCTCCTCGCCCGCCTGGGCCATGGCACTGGCCCTCCAGGGCTCCACGTCCACCCCAGCCGCGGCCAATAGTGCCAGGCGAGACTCCGCCTTCACTCGGTTCACCTTGGCAGAGCACAAACACCCACAAAAGGCCGTATGAAGTCCCTGCAGCTTCTGGTCCTCCCCAGGCCTCACAACAGGAGAGTGTGCCTGCATGGTGCGTGAGGATTCGCAGAGTGAATGTTGAGAGGACGGTTCAGCACCTGTGCTTTCCTCACACTCTCCTTCACTTCCTCTATCTTGCGCTCCAGACCACCTCCGGGCTCGTCTGTCAGCAGCTTCCAGCGGCTTTCCAGAGTCTGCAGGGCCTGGGAGGGGGAGGTGCGGGAGATCAGATGGGGGTAATCAGTCAAGTGGTGGGCTGGGCCCAACATTGGGTGTGGCCAACAGGTCTCTATCAAGTGGACAGCACCTCACTGTTATCAGTGAACTGGGGGAAGCCGGTGCAGATGGAGTCAGGCTGGGAAGGAAGTCTCACTTACACGCTCTCCGTGAGCGACAATCTTGTAGTCTTTGGCTGCCCTGGTGGCCCACTTTCGTGCCTCCTTGTCCAGGCAGCTTTCTCCATTCGGGTCGGTGCTCTGGTGCCCCAGGCTACACACCTGGGGCAGATCGGAAAGGTGATGTTAAGGAGGGGGGCCCAGGGGTTCCAACAGGGGCTTGACTTCTCTCCAGCACATTAAAATTGTCCATTACATCAGCTCTGACAAGTTCATCTGAAATATACACTTTATATAAATAAACAGCAACAGTGGTCACACCTAGAATGTGAACCTACACATTCCTGGTTGCCACATCATCTGCTGCCCCTTTCACATCCCACTGCAACATTGTGGTAGTGCTTTGTTTCCTCCTGTAGCCTGTCTACTCCCATGTGACCTTTACAAACCACAGAGACCACGGAAGACCGTGTGGTATTTACAGTTTTTGTCCGCCCTCTGTCAGCCCCCAGCCCCCAATCCACATCCGTTTCAAAACCATCCCTTGTGCTGAACACACAGCTGCTTCGTATCCAACAGGCCACACAAACACATCAGAATAACCTTGCAGCACAGTTTTAATAAAATCATATTCCAATAAGACACCTCTCAAACCCCCCTTCCTCGCTGCTCTTCTGCTGGTGATCACCATGTTCCTACTCTCCGACCAGCTGCAGTCAAAACAGTTGTGGCCAGCACACACAGAGGCCCTTATGCAGGTATGAAGATATGCAGTTCCTCAGCATTTTAGGCTACTTCCTCCATGGCAGTTTCTATCTCACTTTCAGTAACGTTTCAACACCCACTCATTATCACCTGCTCTAAAGAGACATTGTATTGACGTATATTTTCTGCATCTGTGTAGGCGTGTGCACACTGACTGTGTGCATTCCCTGAGTCATAACTAACTGTGTCTCTGTTTGTCCTCAATCAACGATTTAGACTGAATTGCATATTCTTCTCCATGTCGCTCTGGATAAGGGCAGCTGCCAGGAACGATAATTAATAATGATGACCGATCAATAACCGAAGGGATGTTTCTCCTCAGTTAAAGACAGTATTCTCCCCCACACAGGGGGAGAATGGGGAAGTGCGACTAGTCTCCACCCTTTTCTTTTCCACTCTTGCAGGATACACAGCCTGGGGATCAGCACCGATTGGAGGAGAGACCTGTCCCTCTCAATGGCACTGCCAGTCTGCAGACACCGTTGCTAAGAGACACTTGTTAGCAACAAGCTGAAAGAAGCCCAGTCATTTACACCCACCCTAGCCTGCGCGGTACCATGCCAATGCGCTGCTGCTGTGCTCTCCGGGTTACAACCGCCGAATGACATGAGTCAAACCTGTAAATTCCAGCTCATAGGGCTGAGTCTGAGCAAATCTGGAGGCATAAAGCCAGCTGTACCGTGCCTTTGATTTAAACCTGCAACCATGTGGTTAGAAGTCAAACTCCCGAAGCGGGTTCAAAGCATGTCTACATCCACATGAATACCACTGTTAGTAAGTTCAAGGTGGCGGTAAGAGTTTATATGCAAATAAAAAGCTTTGTGGACCCGTCCACGGAGACAGTACCTTGTCGCCTGGTGCCGCCAAGAAGAGGAACACCGACGTGCGGCCGAAAACCGGCGACTCGCCAAGGAAGAGCCGGAGGTCCGTTTCCCTGGTCACCTGCCATGCAAAACACCTGTGGGGCAGACTGTCACGCACGCTAACACCGACCCCCCTCCCCCCGGCACGTGCGTGAGGAATCTGGCAGCCCAGATTGAGCGGTGCAGAAAAATACAGCCCGGAAAAGAGGCTGCAACCGTGCCTTTCAGAGCTGACCTGCAGCAGGTCTGAGCCCTACCTGGCTCGAGTCTTCACGGAGCCTGACAAACTCGTTCAGCGACGACTGGCAGGCGTCGATCTCCGTGCGGCACAGGAGAGTGAAATGTTCTCGGAGCTGGGGGTAGAGGTCCCCGTCCATGCTCTGCCATGAAGAAATGGAGAGCATGGGGAATGGTGAGAAGGTTGAGCCCACCAGAACGCACTCTGTTTGATGCTCTGCTTTAACCTCACATGACTCTCTCACTGGAGATGGTCAGTTCCTAACATTTCTCTTATACGCAGAAAGCATTTGTTTTCTTTAACGATTTTTCAGCAGCAGGTATTAGGAATGCATTGCAACAGGAGATAGGTGGCACCCTTCCCCTCTGCACTAAAACCTGACTAACAGAAGCTGCACAAACAGTTCAAAACATAATCAAACACCGACAGCTTCACAAATGCAAATAATAATATCCGTTAGTCATTCCAATTTACTCATTTGAAATAGAAGAAATCTATTTAGTTAGCCCTTTAGAGAGACTAAGCACTTATGAGAGAGTGCAATGCTGGTTTTAATTTTTTGGTTTTGTTCACATGGGGAAATAGCCTTCACAGAAAGCTTCAAAACAAACCATTTCTGCAGAGGTCTATCGGTCAACTGGATAACCTTACAGACCAGAATGCAAGCTGAATGTAGTGTCCATTATATTGCATTATAACTGCTTTGGATGCAGGCGGAAGAAGATGTGGTCGGTGCTGGGGTTGCAACTCAGGAAACCACAGCCATCCAGGAAATTACGCTTAGACTTAAAGATGTCTCACGGTGACTCATTAATATGGGGTCTACTCTCTCAACGGGTTCACTATTCGATAACAAATCTGGAACGTACTCACACAGGCTTGAGGTGACAGGGCAACGGAGTACGCTGAGCCAAACAACATATCCCTCCAGAAACAACATATCTCTCCAGAAACAACATATTCCTTCATGCCACTCTTTGAGGCCTTGGCAAGCTAAATCACACCTGCTAGTCCATTTGAGAGTTCAGAATACCCCTTACCTTCATCAATGCATTATCTGCCACGGAGACATAGAAAACATTTTAGTGGTGTTCTAGCAGCTTCCTTTTGAGTGTGGGTGATTGCGATTTCCTGTACCAGGCGGCAGAGAAAGCGTGGTGTCAGCGCAGCCGGGAGCCCGTACCGTCATGGCAGCAGGCAGGTCCGCGGACAGGTAGTGCTGGTGGTGGGTGTTGATGGCTGCCAAGGTCAGCAGGTACTCGTTACGCACCTCCGTGAGTCGCCGGTCACATTCACTCAGCCTGGCGTTCAGCTGTGTAGGCCAGGGGAGGAGGTGTTAAAGTGTCCAAGCAAGAACCACGTTTAGGTTGCAACAACAACAACAAAAATTACACCTCCTTCTTTCCACCAGAAATGAGAAACAAGGGTGAAGTACATTAGACTCGACCCATTCACTGTCCATGACAGGGGTCTCAAACTACTGGTCCGAGGTCCAGATCCCACCCTCGAGACTGTTCCATACACCGCCCAAGTATGCATAATCTATAGTTAAATCCGGCCGCAAATTCGTTTTAAAATTTTCTAATTTAGATTTTTCCTTTAAAATAATCTTGCAAAAGGTTGCAGGGTAGGAACTTTTAAATTTAATGTATGATTATTAAAACAGACAACAAACGACCCTAAAAAGTGTTTTGCTACAACAAACTACATTCTGCGTGGCCTATTGTACAGTAATGTGTAGCCTAGCTAGTCTGATATTCATTATCCTATCATGGCACAAGCAGTTTGGAAACTAAACCAGCTGTCTAAATTAAACTGTCTTTCTAAAACTAAAAGCAAAATTGACCTGGAGCACAGACAATTTCAAGAGAGGTGGATATAACCTATATATATAACTATAAGCGACTGCTATAGGACTGATCTGCAAGGAGAAAATGTCAGTGCTTATTTATTGGTGCTTGATGAGAACACTGACATGAGAACACTGACACTGGCAGCTCGTGATATTCATCAGGGGTATTAACGGTCAGTGTGAAGTCACTGAAGAGTTGCTTAGTTTTTGTCTGCTGCTTGGGAAGACTACAGCCAAGGATATATTTCAACAGCTGTGTGATGTATTTGAGTGAGCTGGTCTGTCATGGGATGAACTGGTTGGGAGAGCAGCGCAAGGTGCCAGTCCAACCAAAGTGGCACTCAAAGAAAGCTCCACACTGCATTAATCAGCAGGCACTCTGCAGTAAATGCTTAAGATCTGGCACTGTTATGTCAATCGTGGTGAAAGGCATCCACATCAGATCAAGGGGCTTACAAGCCGCCTGTTCCATGCTTTTCTAGAGGAAGTCGAGGCCGTCTATAGTGAGGTAACACTTAAAAGAGGTGCGCTGGCTGAGCAGGGGAAGTGCCTTAAAGAGGTATTTCACTGCACGTTCCTGAGCTCAATAATCCCAAGCGAGTGATGGACTTAGCCCTTTATCTTGACATCAAAGAGGAGCAGAACACATTCAACCTGGAGCTGCAGGGCCCAAACTAACTTTTCACTGTGGCTTTCGACAGTGTGGAAGTCTTCTCCATAAAACATTATTACAGAAAAGCTCACTGAGAAAAATCTATTTTCCAACATGCAAGTCTATTTCAGAAGAGGGTACTTTATTCATTGATGAGTATGTTGCTGCCATTGAGAAGCTACAGCAGGAATTTGACCAATGCTAGTTTCCAGATGTTTGCTGACCCCTTCTCCTTTGACGTGGGCCGTGCTCCTAGGTTGCTACAAATGGAGCTTACAGACCTGCAGTGTAGCACTGAGCTCAAAGCCAAGGTTAGAGAGGCACATGGAAAAACCGAGATGTTGGACAATTTCTGAGAGAACAACCCACCTCTTTCCCAGAGTTGTCCAAACTCTATTCACATCTATGAACTTTAATAAGTCAAAAAAACGAATCTCCAGGACATTCTCAGAGTATCCACTGCCAACTTATGACAGCACGCCTGTGCCTTTCTTTCCTACCTGTTTAGACAAATGCATACCTTTGTATTCATTTTTTGCAAACCCGATCTGAAGTGGAAAATTCCGTGGTCGCTTTTCTTGGACCTGGAAAAATACAAGTGGAACGTTACTTCAATGCCATGGCCACACATTGGCCACAACAGCCCGCCTCTTCCACTTTGTAACAGATTTGTAACGCACTGCTGTTTTTACTCCTGCCCCATCCCATCCCTCTATTCCACTTCCAACATTTTTCCGTTCCCTTGCAACACATGTATTCCTTGTGACTGGTGGCAAATGGGCCATGACTGCCAAGATCAAGGTTTCAGTTCTTCAAACTCACGTCAGTCTGTGGGACACCTTGTGAACGTCACATGGTCATTGTGTGCATGAAGCTTCCCTACATGCACTGGACGTGGGGTTTTCGCTAGACCACACCAAGGAGCAACATAAGGTTACACTCCAGGCCGGTCTTTCTGGAGCGAGCCCCCTCACCTTGCCTGGGCGTCAGCTGCTTTCTCCCTGGCAACGCTGGCGATGTGGCCCAGCTGCCAATACCTCTTCTTCACCTTGTTAAGTTCTCGCACGGCGTCCACCAGCTCACCCTGAATCCGCTGCAGCTGGTCCAGACCCTGGGGACGGCGCACAGGAAACTAGACTTAACACAGGCAAAGACAAACTTAACACAGAACTACAGACCACTGAAACTAGACTAGACTACTCTAATGCCCTATTTTGAGGCGGCCCACAAACTGTGACAAAAATGTTACAACAAAATCCAAAGCAAAAAAATACGTTCACATCACTCCACTAATTACCCATAGAGCACCATGGTACCTCTCATAAAGGCCTTCGTATTTAAAAGACCTAGTTACCAACAATCTCTGTAGATTACTACACTCATAAGAAGCTGGCTATTTGATTTTCCCAGGAATAGTAAAACCACCAAGTTGTCAGCACCAGTTTCCTGACCTTGCATGCGATACCAAAATGCACAGACGGAAACAAGTGACATACAGTGCACATCCGACACGGTGCTTTGTAGAGGACAGCGAAAACCACAGGTTCAAGACTGAGAGGGGGGTTTACACAACCTCTCTCACACAGTGACTACAAACAACACACTAAAGAAACTTTCACAATACGCCCCCATCAGAAATTTTTAAACAGTAAAACTCACAGGCTCACAGATTGGAACAATCTCAAAAACGACCACAGAAAGAAAAAAAACCCATTCCGTATTCAGAGCATCCATTACCATGGGAAAAATTTAAAGTTGACAGACGGGGCTGGCAGTCTGCGATTGCGTGTGATTGTGGTCAGCTATCGTCACTTACACATGGGGGAAAACCTTAAACGCCCACCCTGCATCACAGGGAATTACAGTCAGCCTTTTGTGATGTGGATGTCAACGTTCTGCCCTCACAACATTGTCCAGACTAGCAGGCAATGAAGAGCATGGTGAACAGGATTGAATTTTGGAAAAGCAATAGCAGTCGACACTCTTGGGCAGGGAGAACATGTGTATTTAGAAGAACTGATAACCTCTTAATTTTAGATTGGAAACTTTCATGCTATACGCAGCAGTATGGTTCCACAGTTACCGTGCCCATTGCTTAATGTGCCAGTAGGGTGGCGACACTGAGGCATTTTGTGTGCATGCTGTGCCTGCTCTCTGGGTAGCTGCCCCTCACCCTCTTGGTCCTCTGCTCCTTAATGGCCCGCAAGGTCTTTATAGCCTCCACAGTGAGAGAGCGGTACTCCTCAGCCGCGTTCAGGCGGCACGCCCCGCTGCGTGCCGTCGCTTCCACCAGGGACCGCCAGACAGCAAACACACCCCTGCACGCAGACAGGGCAGAGAGATATTTTCTGATATCACCATGGGGAATTTGCTCTATTCACTCCAACATAGAGTACTACATTATCACAGTTTTTAAGTATTACTGAAAGTAGAAACCTTTGGTGAAGAAAAAAAATAGTTTCATTTCTTGATTACTCATTTAATACCAGATAAACAGAAAGACTTCCATTTAAAAAATGTTATGCTTTTGTAAAAATTCTGTAGATAAGAATCAATATTCAACACTTCTGAGAAAAGTGAATGGATTCCATTTCATTGGAACTAAGCTTAAAAAAATCTTAAGAAAAATATAACCATACTTTCCAAATTTGATGGATGTATAAATGTTGTGTAAAATTACCCAGAGTTCACAGAGTCCCCCTTCCCTCTTTGCCAGTCTCTCTTCCGGTACTGCATGGTCAGTCTCAGTAGAGCCTACAGAACATATTCATCGCCCGCACCAGTCAATCTGTCCCACACAGCAATGCCATGCCTGAGATCCAGGCCATTTCTACAGGGCAGTTTAGTTTGATCATTGACAGAATCTGGACAGTAAAAACCTGCCCTGGGAGCCGAGGACATGTATTATTGTGCAGGAAAGATATCTTCTTTTTCAATGACATGCCATGAATCCAAGCAAGGGGAACTGCTGTTTTGCGTCTGATTGAGCCGGGTAAGTGCGTCTGCTTGAGCCGGGTAAGTGCATCTGATTGAGCCGGGTTAGAGCGTCTGATTGAGCCGGGTTAGAGCGTCTGATTGAGCCGGGTAAGTGCGTCTGCTTG
>JAOVYW010000919.1:0-16935 GCA_025775045.1 Hiodon tergisus | reverse complement strand
TCCAGGAGCTCTTTGCCCATCTGGCATTAGGCGAGCTGCGGAGATGGTACCCTCATTTTGGGAAATACTTTAAACACACCTTTTTCAGACTTAACCACGATACATAATACATGATACATGACTTTTTGTGTATTGTAATTGTCTATTGGGACTTTCAGTATTGTTTTTACTCTTTGTTTTTTTGCTTTGTTTAACCATTATCTTAGTAATGTGGTATTTTTAACCTAATAGATGGGTTAAAAACAGCACCTACCAAGTGTGCTCTAGTAATATTTCTTTATTACAGAAACATCCTTAGACCTAGATTGTTCGTAGAGGCCAAACACAGGAAAATCCCTCATTATAATCCCTCATAAAAGCTTCATCCATGGGGGAAATAAAACAGGCAGATGCTGGGGACAGTGGTGTCCCTTTGCCTCACCCCGGATGTGTGTGGGACAAGTACCCAAACTGTAACTGAATATCAGGACATTAAGCTGGCTGAATAAAAGCCTCGGGCAATGGGCAGTTGTTCAGGGAGGAACGAGGAAGAGCCGCGTTTCTCCTTATGTAAAATACAATCTTTCAGATGCAGAGTGGTCGGAATGGGTCGGTGAGACCTGTCTGTGAAAGAGGGTGGCAGCTCTTGCCGAATCCCTGACGGGTTAATGTCTGTGTGTGGGGTGTGCACCACAGCAAGAGAGGGCTGCAGCGGTATCCCATGATGCAAACTGCTTGTAAAAACCGAAAGCAATTATTGTGGGGGGAGTGGGCGGGACGGTGTTTTGATAACATTAATCCTTGGCTGTAGGTAGGCCCAGATCAAAGGTGGATGTTTATCCAGAAAATTACGGCCATACCAAGAGTTAATAGGGCGCTTTTTTCCCCCCTTCTTTTGGTCGAAGTTCTTTTTGAGCGAACAGAAAAGTTTTGACTTCTACTCAGGAAATAATTAGTCTCATTTCCTCCTTCGTTGGCGAAATTTGGTCTTCTCTGCCAAGGGGGTAATGGAAGTTGTGTGTCATTTTCTTCATAAGAGTACGGTCGAAGGAAGGGGCACAGTGTGTGTTCAATTTCGCAGGTCCCTTTTCTTGGGGCGTCTTTGATAAAAGCCTCCCTCAGCAAGTGAAAAAAAAGTACCGGACCAACCTCTGCAGAAAGATTCCAAATCGACTGGAACGCCCTACGTCACCGCGTTTAGTGCTGAGCTTCCCAAAGTGCGTGCCCAGACGCCTGAGATCCACGTTTCAGTGCGTGATCCGGTATTCGGTTTCACAGTCAGGAACGCAGGGCTGTCCACTGTTCTCAACAACATACTCGAAACGAAGAATAATATGAACAACATCAAAGAATACATCCATCATCTGCTTTTCACCCCCCTCCACAGTACTTAAATTGAGAACATGTGATGGTGCAGTGGAGCCTGGTCTCCCTGGGTTTTGTGTTAGGGCACTTTGAAAGCTATCATGTGAAAACTGCCTACTGTAAATGTCCTAATTGTGGGCAGGGGCCTTCTGAGCAATTCAGCCTACCTTTTCACTCACAATGAAAATGTTAGCCTGGGCAACAGCTGTAAAATATTTTTTCAGCCGTGTGATCTAAAGTGAGGATTAACAGTCAAGGCGCAGCTCTGCAAATTAGCAGTGTATATAACTGTTGTCGTATGTGTTGCACATTAAATGTCGGACACCACATCACATAGGATGCCTGTTTCATGAAGTCTTCTACATCTTGAGTACTGACAAAATAATAGTTGAATCTCTTTATATGCCTCACCGAACACTTCTCGGTTTTTCATTATAGCACAGCGTCCTCGTCTGAACTGTGTGCTAATGGAATTCTAATGGAATGCACTGATTGACATTACAGTAAATATGGAACTCAGCCCAGGTATCAAAATTCTTAACGCTTCTTTGAACTACTATCGAAGGAAAATGTGTAGGCTATATCGTGTATTGTGTTAAAGCGATCGCGTTGGTTGCAGAAAGTGCCATCAGTGAAGCTACGCCAAACAGTCGTCTGTGTTTCTCACGAACACCAGGTACAGCCCTCAGACAGCGGTCCAATACGAAAAAAAAAGCCTCCTGCCCATTTCCACATATTTCCTGGAATGTCCTTCTGGCTGTGGAAGGTTCGAAACAACTTGACACATTCTGCCCCTCGCTGTCCAAGGTGTAGTCACGAAATTTACTGCATCCTGCATGTAATGATTTGGTAATGCTTTCCGTTCAGTGCCAAGAGTACAGGGAGTGGCAGCGGCGCCAAGGAATCATGGGTGCTCCAGGTCCATGCCTGAACTTCTTTTATGTGCTTTATTTATTAATTTATTCTGTTCCCATGCTATCCTACATCTGGGCTTCTCCCAAAGGGCATCCAGCCTCCAAGCATTCTCCACGTGTTGCATGGTTGCATGGATTGTATTGGAAAGATGGCCCGTCCTCATGCGCGTGCATCGCCTGCCGATCTCCCTGTCCCGGAGCTGAGGTCTGAGGATAACCAATTCCGAGAGCGGCCATATCTGGTTTTATTCAAACCCGTTGATTGTTGCGATCGAGAGAGACTTGGTTTTCTGGCGGGCGATCCAGATGTGACCTATCTTGTGAATATTGATTAAGGGGCCACATCTGCTGCAGATTTTAAGCTCTTATTGTAAATGATATCCTTTGTTGTGATGGTCTCTTTCCAATCTCTTTCCAGGCACCATCCAAGCTCATCAGAGTCCACCCAAATTTCCCAAAATACAAGTAACTAATTTAGCCTTGGATAACTAATTGATTAATTGGCGGACCAATCTGAATATAGCAGTCTAGCGCTTTAATAATGCCAAAAGGACTTATTTGCTCTTCTGCTTCTAATTTGCAAGTCACTCTTACTTTACTTTGTGTTGTCCGCTGTAGGCTATAAATAGTTTAGCGTGGCTTTGTGTGATCTATCCATAAGTTCAAAAACCCACGACTGTCATACACAATGAAGTGTTTTTTTTTAAAATGTCAAAGTAAATTTGTCATTTGCTCTCTTTTATTAGCAACAAGAGCCATCAGGTTTATGTTAGCTGGCTGATTTGTACGATGGAACCATGTTCAAAAGGGATGGCTTCATCCAATAAAAGGCATGGGTTTGTGCCATTTGCATATTAAACTATGACAAACGACTCTAGGGGAGGGGCATAGGAGAGCGCGTAGGAGCAATGAGGTGGTATTTGACGAATGGAAAGCAATGCTACGTAAGGGAGGGCCGGTGACACAAGGCCACCGGTGCGCCGTTGTCCTCCTCCGTGGGAGGAATCTCAGGGTTTCTGACTGCGGGTTCTATGTCTCAGAAACGCAAGCAGCCAAAACCAGAAGTTGCAGGCACTTGCCAGTGTCTGCTTTGAGTTTTGGGCCCATTTTTGTAATTGCTTTGTCTCGTCTGGAAGACGAGCCTTAGAAGGCGTGTAGGGTGATTTCAAATTAGCGTCGCAGACTGAGAAAATGCCTCTAATATGCAGAATGTTTTTTTTCTTTCCGGAGTTAAAACGTTTTACATGGCTCCTAATGGGCGCACTGATGTTCTAGGTTAAGAAGCTGGTGACTGTGTCTTCTCAAATTGAGATTCGGAGCCATATTACCGAGACGGCTAAAAATAAACCATTTTTAAATTGTGGTTTTTAATAATGGGTGTGTAAAATCTGCTGCGTGTTAACAGCCCCGCTGAGGAAAACCCAAAGACATGCAAAAAAAAATTCCAAAACAAATTGGGACGGCAAATGAAGAACTTTGCCTCTTTGAACATGGTTTTAAAAGCATGGGGCATCTGGCAATGAGGTGGAACTCAACAGAAGTATGAAAAAGACAAACCACTTTGTCAGTCTGCCATGATGTCAAAGGGTTTTTAGGGTTCAATTTGGTCTGTTGTCATAGCACCCCTATGATAAACACGAAAATACCCCTATGGGGAATCTGATTTTAGCCAGGACATTCTACCCCAGAATAATCGTGAGAACATTGTAGGCTATGACTCTATTGTTAAATTAATTGTAAATTATGTTGAAGGTGTGCCAATTAATTTATCTGACTGATGTATCAATCTCAATTCTTATGGTAAAACTGTAAACAAGTAATTAGGTTCGCCCTATAAGCCAATAGGGCCGTCGTTCCCCCAGGGATTTTCAGAAGCCACTTTTTGTTCTCTGATACCAGCTTTCTTTCCTGTCTTCTAGGTCCTTTCGGCAATGGACGATGACGACTTTGGGGGGTTTGAGGTATGTGTTTTAGAAAGTAATAATTCCAAAGAAATACCACCAGGGCTTCAGCCTGGTTCTAGAGCTGTTTTTTGTTTTCGAGTCGAGGCATCATGATTGCATAAATTCGGATCTATATCCACATTTTTCGACTGACCTGATCAAGTTTTCCTGCCTGCCCAGGACACAGAAAAAACAGGAAAACAGGAAAACTTTCACGTTTTAATAAGATCCAAAATGGAAGAGTTGCACCAATGTAATTGTCTGGAGTCACACGGACACAAAATGATTGATGTCACTGTGGGCAATGAATATGTCTGGGACAAACTAAAGGGGATCGAAATTATGGAGCGCATGAACGTATTTCAGCAAGCTTGTTGATACAACAGGTCTTGGCTTCAGTGTCACAAGAAAAATGAAAAAGCTTGAGGAAAAAGTGTAAGCAGGTCATAGACCACAATCCAAGAACCGAAAGAGTAATAACCTGTCCCTTCTGTATGGAATTATGGATCTTATTGCAGAGATTGATTACTCTGAAAGGGGAAAATATTTAACTTTAATTATAGTGGTACTTTTTGTTCAAAAACAGACTTTGCAGTGTACATGGCACACAATCATATACATGGAAGAAGCAAATCTGAGACTAGGTTTGTGTCTTCAAGTGATCTGAGATCTTAACGCGTATTCCAGGACCCCAAACCCCTCCTCTGCCGCCACTTTGACTTACAGCAGACCCACTCTAACATTTACCTCAGGTCTGTAGAGCGCTGCTTTCTGTGGCTGAGAATAACTCAGTTTTTACATGTGGGAGTTCACCAGCTGTTTGGGTCCCGTTTTTGAAGTGAACTGTTGCTCTTCACGAGGCATTTGAGGGACAAATTTAACATCCTACTCTCGGATGCGTGAGGTGTAAATGCCGGGGTTAGTTCCTATGTGACACACAGTTCACTTCTCCGTTGACGTTCACTGTAAGTGCATCACGGAATGTGGGTTCCGGGACCGTGGCTGTTATGGATAATGTTAACTTGCCTAAAAATATGGAGGTCATCCTGATCACCATTTCTATTTAGTCAATGTGCACGCGGCCAGACGTCTAAATAAAGGTCATGTTGTTTTCCCGTGGCCCGTGACGGCCATGCAGTGCACATCAGGTTTATTTTTACTGTGTGGAGAATCTGTAAATAGAGCCCGTGTGGAGCAGCCAACCCACCCACAACTGCAGCGGGGAACCAATCCCGGCCAGGCGGGGCGCTGATGCGACCATGCCGTCGGCAGGGGAGGGGGGGCCCAGGTGATGACGCACTACCCAAGCGATGACTCCTTCCTCGTGGGCCAGTCTCCGACTGCGATCGCGGTTTCCTCCCAGCCCGGGGCCGTGGTTCGGTGCTCTGCCCCAAAGGAGGCCTTTGCTCGGGGGCCATGAAAACAAACTAACGCAGTGTTACGCATTTACAAAGGGTTTTCTTTTCTTGCTCTCATTCTCAGTCTGTTGTGGCCTTTATGGTAGAGCTCTGATGTGGCGGCCATAACTGTCCTAATTGTTTAAATATAGTTTCACTGAAACCTTTGCTCTGATGTCTCAAGTCCGTATTTCAAAAGAGATTTTTCTTTACCCAAACAGGAACATTTGCTTCATAAATAATCATTGGTTGTTTTCAAATTAGCAGACTTTAGTTATGAAATTAGCTTTATATAATAAATTTTAAAAATCAGCACCAGATTTCTGTGTTCTACTTGGTCTCAGATTTAGCATTTCTGGATAATGAACAGTAAAAATCAAAGAGGAATGAAAACAACAAATACCCTATAAAGCACTAAAAGCTAATCATAAATGACTATCCCATTCTAATGCCTACGGATGTGTTTTTTCTCATTATAAAACAAACAATTTTCTGACAGCCAAACCCTTTACAGGGAAAATGGGTCTGATTAAACAATTCAGCTGGACTTAAACAGTACCACACGAGCGCTGTTCTTGAAGAACGTGGCGCGTGGCCATCGCCATCCTTTAATGGGACAATTTCCTCCCCACCAGAGATTTGCTGTAACCCAATTGTTCTGTTTGGCTGGAGGGAAGTGGAGCAACCAGGCCTTGAATGAGTTCCATTGACATGCCCTGGCACGGTCAGCATGTGACGTTGGGCTGTTTTGTTTGTGATTACGTATAAGGAAAACAAAGTGATCCAAGCAGTGAAATCGTATCTGAGTAATTAGGGGAGTAATTAGTGATGTTACAGTTCCCTTGCCTCGCCTCCGTGTTGACATTGATTAAAGTCGCCACACATTTGCTCCGGGCTCGTTTTAAGTTCCAGTTTTCCAGATTCTTTAATGTTCAAAGCCGCGGGTTCCGATTCTATTGTCATGCCAAAGCAGAAAGTACGTAACTGTTCTATTGTGTTGGGAGTTTGAAAACATCTGTTTTGTTTCATTCAGGATTTCTTCTGTTTGGTTTTTCCTGTTGCGTTCTCAGGCTGCATGATAAGCAAATGTTGGAATCATTTAATTAATTATTCCGATTGGCTGTAGCGTTTCTACAAGCACTTGTTTTGTGATCTTGTTTTGTGTTTCTCTCCAATTAAAGCATCCATTGTTTGACTGATGATTAAAAGTCAACCCATCATTTTTTATGCATTATCTTTTTTGTGTTGTCATTTATGATTCCCCCCCATAAGCGTTGCCTTAGAGGGAAGCAAACAGAATGACATGCATCTTCACTATTGATTCCGTAAACGGGTGGATGGTATTGTCCGTTTGCCTGTTCTTCGGGACAGTTGTCGCCCCTCCGCCGCTGGCTGACCTCCGACCTGTGTGCCTCCGCAGGCGGCGGAGACGTTCGACTCGCAGCCTCCCGTGTCCCCGGCCATTCCCTGGGCAGCCTTCTCCTCAGGTAAGCTCTACATAAGCGTGTTTCACCCTTTTTTCCCTGGAAAAATTCAGGAAAGGCAAACCACAGTGGTACAGCAGCGCGGGCAGGTATAGAAGATTTATCACCTTTCGTTTGGCTTGCATTACATATAAAGCAGGCCGTAAGCACTGCTGCGCTGCCCTGTTGAGTTGCAAGGAGACGGTGAAGGCAGAAACAAGCGCATCACAAACTAAATAATATAAGTAACAGTTATTAAATTACAGGCCACTCTAAACCATGGCGCTGTAACGTAAATGCAATGCTGTTGTTCCTTTTCTTTCTTTCTGGCTATTTATTAGTTTATTTTTTATGGACGTCCGCATTGCATTGACTGCGCGCAGATTTAAAAAGATCTAATTTAAACTTTAAATTTCAATAATCCGACAGTTCGGTTCTAGTGTTAATGCTGTTTTCACAAATGACTCCCTCTGTTATTTTGGTCTTTTACCAGGTGGTCCTGAAGTTATTTTTTAAGCTTCAAAATCATTTAAACTGGCTTGATCATATTGTGTTATTTTGGCAGATAAAGAGTGCAGAATTTGGGGGAATTTAAAATATGATATGCAGAATCATACAAAGTTAAGATTTTTTTTTTGCACCGGAAAATAAATATTATAAGTGAAACACTACCATGAATACTGCTAGTGTAAGATAAAAGTTTGCCTTGATTATAGATATTGTTTATTTTTCTAAAGTATTATTTCTAATGATTGCTTAAAGACATGAAACTTTAAAATGTAAGGATACCACTGACTATATATAGTTTAGAATGCATTAGAACTGTATTAACACAGGGTTCCCGATGAGTACATACTGTAGAGGTTAGAGTAAAATATTACATTTTGTGTTTGCGTGAACAGTGTAAGTATTTTTAGCACAGTATTCGTACAGATCTTCGTCCAGTATATGGTTGCCTGACTCATTCTTCGTCATAGGCATTGAAGATTTCCTAGGGTACACAGTTCCTATTCCTATCTTTGACTCAATGCAGTCTGTGATGTCTCAACAAGGACGTCTGGCCCACGAAAATCTAAATCTCCACGCCCGCCCGCCACGAGAGCAAAGAAAATAATGCGCTTTGTTTTAAACCTGGAACGGCGCGATGCCTCTAACCGCTGTAAACTTACAACTGTGTTTTAATTTACTAATGAGGCGGGTGCAGATTAAGCGGTTTGTAAAGTGCTGGGGATGAAGACGCACTGGTGGGAAACACAAACACGCGTGGGTGCCAGGAGAACTTACTGCCCTGAACCCATCAAGGCAAACGTGTTAGCGACAGCAAGCATCTTGTCTCAAGTTTTTAGCACCCTCATAAGGCAAGGAGGGGAAAGAAGGCAGGGTCTCTCCTGTGTCACCAGTGGCCCCCTGGCTTCTGTGTCTTCATTCTGGAGCTGCCGTAAAGGCGGGGGGGTTTATTGCTATGACGCAGAAGTGAGGAGGAACGGGGTTGTGGAGGTTTGTTTTCAAAGGGGCCGTACAGATTCAGGGTTCCAGGGCCCCTCCAGACAGGGCTAGACCCACGCAGGCGGCTGTGGAAACGCTGAGCAAACGCTGAGCAAATGTTTTCACGCCATTGTCTGAGAGTGTGTTGCCGGCTCTTTTGGAATGAGCTACGCAAAACGGGAGACCCCTTGTTTATATTTGTCTGTGGCGCGTGGGTGCGGTGCTGCATTCCTGGCTTGTTAGCCTTTCTGTGGAAGGGTTTTCCCCACATGATCATAGGCGTTACGTATACCAGATCTTCATGGGCCAGACGCGGGGCCTATAATATACAAACAGCCAGGAGTTTCTCAAATTCAAAAAACTCAATTATTGCAATGTCTCAGATCCGAAGCACCATCTTATATGTTTGTTTCACCAAAGGTTTAGTTACTGAGGTATAATAATTATTAGGCCTGTTATAAGATCACTATTAGTACATTTCTGAATATTTTTTCTAATTCATTGGTAAGTTGGGTTTGAGGCAGTATTAGTTTTTCCCCATATGTAATTTTTATAATAATTCTGACAGGGTTTTGAGTCCCAGATTCACATTTTGTATGGAATTAGAGTTGGTCCATCCCTTGAGAAGTGAACCTAGCTATTTATAAAGTTTTACTGTCAGATAGATTCAGCATCAGTTCTTTGTACTCATATCAGTGGATCGGTGGATATCTGTATCGCGGCGTCCGCATCTCTGATTCCGGTCTCCGTGTTTCTGTATGCTGCCGGACGCTTTGCGCTTTCTAACCCAGCTCATTTAATGCACAGGAAAGGGAGAGCTTCCACCCAAAATTTACGACCCCGTAAATCCGTGCTCTGTATATCATCGTCTTCAACGGGCTGAGATGCCAAACCGCACCGAGCGCAGTTGAAATTAAAACGGAACACTCCTAACAAAAACTTGGGAGAAATGTATTCTGCTCCCAGCCAGCGATGTAGCCAGCATGAAAGCCGAGCTGTCTTTTGAGGGGAAAGAAAAGCAGGCTTTCCCAGGCACCCTTCAGCAGGCTGTCCGTCGCCACACTCCACGTGTGTCCACCCCCCCAACGTCACCCAGACCCAACGTCTGGGCCCAGTGCGGAGGGCTGCTGATCACCGCCTCAGAAATCCGCCCAGCCCAATTTAGTTCTGCTGCAGTCGAAACAGCGGCCTTAAGCGGCCCATAATGTCTGGAACGCGTGGAAGATAGTCTACTGTGGCTGGCCTTTGGACATGATGGGGATAATTTGCTGTGCGTAGCAGCGATGGTGCGATCCCTAATGGCGAAGAACCTGCTTTGTTTACCTTAAAGGGCATCCTTAATCCTCCTGACAAAAATATATCTTTTTTTCATATAAAAAATCTATATCTTTTTCAGGGAAACTTAGGCCTTGTAGGCACTCCAGACATTTCCTTCTGCAGGTGTTTCATATGATGCCCATGTTGTAGCTTTCTTTAGGCTATTGAGATTGTGTACTTGAACACATGTGGATCTGTCAAGCTGCAATAATGAATGGTGAGCAGATGTTCTCTTCTGTGGCTCTGGTTGACACCAACAGTGTCTGTGTTGTGGGTGCAGTTCCAGGACTGAGTGCTCCCCCAGACATCCTGCTGGACCAGCACCCCACCTTTCAGGCAGACTCCCTGGAACCTGAACCCCTCGGTACCCCCCCAGAGCAGCACCAGGTGGGCCGTGGGTCTTTCAACAGAGGAAGAGCCGGCTGGACATGTGGATAAAAAATCTGTGCCACATTAAGAGTTATTTTCTTTTAAATATATATCCCTTTTGCCTTGTGCGTAGGCCCACCTCTGTGACGACACTCCGGCTGTCACCCAGAGCGTTGAGGCTACCCGACCTCCCAGCCCCCCGGGAGGCCCGGAGGCCCACACGCTTCGGGAGGCTCTGAGCAGCCTGAGGGCCAAGCTAACGGCTAGCGAGGAGGAGAAGGCTTGCATCCAGCAGGTCACGCATCGGGCCCGTCTTATCAAGGCAGAGCTGCGTTCGCCGCCCAAAATAGAGAATTTAACTGATGGGATTTGGCAGCAGGACTTGGAAGAAATGATCAATAATACAGTTTTTTAATGGTTTTTATAGTGTTTTTTTTTTATGAAGTGAAGTGGGAAGAAAAATAGCTCTATTACGCCTTAATAGTATTTTCCTGCTTTTGTTATATCAGATATTTGGAGCAACAAATACACATATGAAACATATTATATTAAACGTTATATTTAATAGTTTCCTACATTGAGTTGAATGCAGCTCTCATTTAACTTAATATAACTGTTTTTATTTCTGTCACTATTTAAAAAAAATTATAATTTACGTTGTATGCCAAATCCAATTGCTTTTCTGTTGATCTTTCTTTATCAGTATGGCTACGAGTGGAAGATGATGGACAAGCTTGGAGTTTATGGCATTTGACCTGGTAGAGATGTAGTCCCACGCAATGCATTTGAGCTGCCGCTTTCTGTCTGTTTGCTGCTGGCAGGACTTGGAGGAGCTGATGGAAAAGCAAGCCAGCCTAGAGGAACGTTTGGAGACGGGCAAGCGAGCCGACTCCGAGTTCCACAAAAGCCGCTACGCTGAGCTCCAGGTAGGTGAGAGAGGGAGGGATTGGCTTGGTTTTCCTACGGTTAAATAGCTTTTAAATCTCTGCCACCAATCGCCTCTTTCCTGTTAATTGAGCGCACCGAGCGTCTGCTGCTGTGTGGGCAGGCATGCCTGCGGTTGGTCAAGTCAGCCCTCTCCCGCATTAATGAGCACTTCCTTCCTACCAGACAGAGCCAAACGCCCCTTGCAGAGGCCTGCCCGGCCCGGCCCGCCAGGTTGTTTTCGCTGGGCAGGGTGATGTCCTGCCAGCCGGGCAGGGCCATGTGTATTCTGGTGCAAAGAGCAGCTGAAAAGGTGACCAGAGATTGAGGTGTGCCGTCCGGTCGATACAAGTTAAGGGGAAATGTTCCCTTGAGAATCTGTGGGTTAGGCAGTGTTTCACTATTTGAGCCGAAATTAGGGTTGTTGTGTTCTTATGTTAAAGGGTATTTTGGTATTGATTCTCCTGTGTGTTTTTTTTTTTTTTTTTTTTTTTTGCGCTCAAGGATTTTTTAGGTTTTTATCAGCTGTAAACTGAACCAGACATGTTGGTTAGCCTGTTACTTGTTTGTTTTACTAACTTTTGGTGAATCACTTTGTAACTTAATTATACTTACTAAAGTTCGGAGTAAAGTAAGGCTTATGTGTGGAGACAAATTGAGCTTAAAGTATCGGTCAAAAAGAAGAGAAAAATGTAAACCACTCAAGACTCAGAAGAAAATATTAGCGGGCGATGGTGAGAAAATATTTTAATCGCAAGTAAAACCGAGAGAGAAAAAAATATGCTTGGCTGAAAACACTCCAAAATTGGACCCAACATCCACTGAATGATTTCTGACTCATTTTCCATACAATTAAATTTTTTGGGTTTAACATTTTTTTTTACATTTTTGGTTTCGAAAATATCAATTCACTTTCCCTTGCAGTACTTTGCATTTACGTTATTTTTTTCTTGTAGCTCAGTTTGGCTCCGTACGTATAGATCTTTTCTCTGAATCCTTGTCTAAGCTCGGGTATGATCAGACATCCATGACACAATAATTAAAATAGCAACTTTAATGCCATAACAGAATCATGGCCAAAGTATGGCTTCAATTTGATAGAATTTGGAGACTTCTCCCCTTGAGACGAGTTGACTTCAAGTACACGCCCTGTTGGTCTCCTTCTGTGTCCTGGGCACAGTGTGTCTGATAGTGAGCACAGATAGTGCCGTCTGGGCTCGAGGCGTCACTCTGGGAGCCTGGTGATGTCAACATGTCAGCGTGTGAACAAGGCAAGATGAGTCATGTGGGGTGAATAGCCTGTTCCTGCAGGGGAAACCTTTGAGGAGCATGTGCCGCTCCTGGCATTTCTGTAGCTAAGGACGTGCACTCATGTCATCCGCGGAACTTCCTCGCCCATTGTGCCTTGCAGGGGCAGGGTCCCGGGATCAAATTCGGCTCAGGTCACTCTCTACCTGGGGTCTGCAAGATCTCCCCACGTTTTGCGTGGGCTACTTCTGATATCCCAGAGAGTGTCCTGTCAACATCGTTAAGGAGCTTCAGCGGCATCACGACCGCGCAAGCCCCGAGGCCTCCACCAGGTCATAGCGTGTGAAGACCAATGCCGCAGCCGCGGTCCAGGCAGTTCTATGAGTGTGGTCAGACATGCCTCTCCGGCGAGCTGGCGAAGCCGGGGGCGTTGGCGCGCAGGGCTCCCCCGCTCTTCCAGGGTAAACAGCGGGCTCCGTACCTCTTGTGTTCGGTTTGCACTCTCCCACCAAGTTCTGAGAAAGCTACTCACTGCTCCAGGAATTTCAACCCAACACGGGCCGGAACACTTTCCCCCACCTTTGGCTCGTTGGGTTTCATTGAAGCCCTTTTCCTTATTTTACATTAGACCTTACAAGATCATTTAAATGCTCCGCTGCTTAGTCAGCTACAGAGAGTGTTGGCTAGTTTTTGCTAGCGTTATTCCGAGTGGTGGGATGTAGTGGTTCTCACACGTACTGTCCATCCTTCTTTGGGACCAGATGGGGTAAGAGGACCGAGAGAAGGGTTCATTAACTTAAGCTTTTGTTTTGGAATTGAGTTCTCGGATTTGTTGGCCTACTGATACTTATAGCATCCTATATGTTAAAGGAAGTATGTTACTGCTAATTGTCCTGCATTGTCATCCAGGGAAACCTCTACCTTAGATTCAAGCTGTCTTTGAAATCTTGGTAATAGGTATGAGGCACAGTAGAAGGTATAGCCATAAAGTTTTATGGTCTGCGACCTGGAAACTGAATAATGTAATAGGTGGTCATGAGTGAGGCTAGGGGTGCACGTGTTTCTTGTCCACAGCTCATCTATTGAGGAGTTAATCAGATCGAAGAACAACACTTATTCTCCTTCTCGGACGATACGACATACAAAAAAGCTGTGTAATCGCACCCGCCCTGGGCTTGGCAATCCTATAGCTGGAAGGAAGGGGTCAAAGGGAAGCTTCTCAACCGTGAAGTGTTATTGTCTCAGCCCTTCTCCAAACTTGTAACCTCAGTGGGCCTGGGCCCATGATGGAGACAATCTCACAGGTCAGCTCGCATTTTGCTGTGGCTTCGCCTTTCCTTTGATTTACATCGGATTGTCTATCCTTCTTACCCCACAAAGGGTGAAGGTTCTTCTGTGATCAGCCGCTAGGCCATGAGTAGTGGATGAATACATGCTCAGGGGTGTGTTACACCTGGATGTGAAGAGCAGGTTTGCGTCACCCCTCAGAATACACTAGCACATTACCATAGCATGGATACTACGTGACGGTTTGACGGACAGGCCCAGTGTTTAGAACGTCACTGCTCTGAATGCCCCCCTGGCTTAGCATTGTCTAACGTGTAACTCGTGTACACATCCGTGAATTCGGGGGAGGGGGGTATGGGGGTGGTCAACCCACAGGCGGAGCCCCTTGGAGAGCTAACCAGGCCTGGAGTTTGGTGGCACATATCCAGGGATTGCTGAACCAGGTTGATAAATTAGGGGGTGGGCTGGGGAGGAGGTATTCAGTCAAACAACTGTACCATTTTGTCTCTAACTTTGCTAATTGCGTGAAGAGCCACTATTTTCTGTTTCTTACAGAATGTAATGAATTTGACGCTCAGCAGAGTGAAATAAAACAATGTTAGGTGTACCAGAAAAACGGTAACAGTAGCTGAATAACCATCTAAACCAAAACTGGACTTGTAATTGTATGATTCAGTTCATCTGATACATAGTGTCCTTTAAAGTAGGATTAGTATGCTGGTTAGACATTCTTCAAACCAACACTGGTCCTTGGGAGGGGCTCATTGTGATGTCCAGTTATCAGTCTAAAGTAGAGGTTTAAGTTTTGGACTTGTCTTTGAACCTGCAAATCCCACAAAGAAGTCTGCTGTTGTACTGTTAACCAAGATACTTACCCTGAGTTTCTTTTGTAAGTTTGTAATCATATAAGTAGGGGTTAGAATAAGCTGTTCTGGATGAAAAATATAAAATAATTAGGGTAAATTTTGGTTTTTATAAGATCCACAGTTCCACAGAGGCAATACGGTGAAAATAATTATGCCATAGCTTGTAGCACCACAATGATAAAGTATTTATTTTAGATTTTCTTTCATACAACAGAACTATTTTGTTACAGCTAATAACGCACTCCATTACAAATTGCTCTATAGGTATTTAGCAGGTTTACCAGTCTTTTTTGCTTTTCTGTTTTTGTTCTCATAGTCTGCTATACAGTAGTAATTCAGCACAGTTCAACAAAACTCCCATATTGCCTGTATGCATTTTAATGAATTATAGCGTTGATTAACGGCAGCTAGGATATTTTCTGTACGTAGTATTTTGTGGTAAACAAGGATAAAACAGGTGGCTGAACAGGCATATTGAGGCTGTATTTTATCCTCCGGTTCAAAGTACCTGAAAGCGTCAAGTCATTTGAGGTCATTGGAACTATCTACCGTGTAGATGTTCCAAGCATGGCGTCCAAAATTCAATCCTCATTAGATCACGCCTACATAGTGAGGCAGTTTTTTAACAGGTATTTTGGAAACGGCCATTCGGTTCAGCACGTAGCCCCCCACCTCGTTAGATGTGAAGCAGCCAGTGTGAAGCACTGTTGGTTTTTCAGACCTCGTTTGCAAGGCAGGAGGTGAAAAGCAGACAAGTTGAGCGCCAGCCTCGCTGCAAGTCAAGCCCTTATGTAAGCCCAGAAACACGATGCCTGCCGCCCGGAGTGTTTTGCTACAGGTAACTAAATTGCTCTCAGGTATTATGTTGCTTTGACTTAAGCAAATATTTGGAAAGTTGTTTATTTTTGGGTGATTTTTTTTCTCTCACCCTTCCATTCAACTCCCCTCCCCCCTTTCCCTGCGCTAAGGTATTTGATTTCCTAACGACCTGTCCACTTCTGCGGCGACAGGGGCGTCGCTGTGGCGCCCTCGGTGGGCCAGGTGTGCCACTCAGGCCCCCACGGAGCTCTGCCAAGTCCCCGTTGGCACGGCGATGCGGGGGCCAATGGAAACGTCTGAGATCCGTCCTTCGCTGGGGGGGGGGGGCGCTCTCGTTGGCGGGCCAGTGTTGGCTTTGCCTCCAAGTGCTGCTTTACAGCCCTGCTCAGTGCCAGCACGGGCCCGGGCCAAGACGGGGCCTGGCCAGTACCAAGCCTCACACACACACACACACACACGTGCCAATCTCCCACAGTTGCACCCATGCTCCCCAAGGGCCCCTACAGACACAAACACCCCCACAGCCAACTTCACATCCATTGATTAGACGGCAAAAACAATTACACTGATAGATTTCTCGCCAACTGCCATACCATCTTGTGACTTTCTCCCGCCTGATGGCAGAAGCAAAGCAGGGTTGAGCTGATGGGAGACCTCCCGCTAGGAAGTGGTGGAGATAAGTCAGTAGGTCTTCCTTCTGGACCAAGCAGAAAAGCAATGCCCCAGTGCAGTGACCGGGACACTGCTTTAGGGGATGCAATCTTTTGGATGAGATGTTAAAGCCAGGGTCCTGACTCTCTGTCATTATTATCTCATGGTACTTTAAAGAGTAGGGGGTTCCTGGGGTTCCAGACAAATTTCCAATCTGGCCACCTTATTATTCCCCAGTCAATTGGCTAATAACCACTTCTTCTGCTCCTCATCTGCTGAGTGTTGAGCATTCTGATGCAAAATAGCTGTCATTCATCTCCCACGTGTTTGAGTTCCCCCCATTAAGTTACTATCAAATCGGGGACACCCAGTGGGATAGGGGAAGCCCAGTTAGTATAGTGGGAAGGGTTAAACCACAAACAAACAAATGAGAAGTGCTTATTAGATTTTGTTTTTTTGTTTTTGCTTTTTTAGTATAGCTCAGTCATTACTAACTAGTAAATGACAAATTTGACAGGGTATATTTCACTGCCTAAGCTTGCTGTGATTTTTGGAACATGAATAGTGCTTGTTGGTCAGAGAGGACACAAAGAGTTGGCTTCTGCGCCGCAACTGGGCTAAGTGTGTTTAGACTTGTGGTCTATATAGCCCTCTGTCACAGTCAGCCTGCAGATTAAAGTACTTAAACAATGCTGTAGATAAGCTCTTTGGTAAATGTACTCGGTACTGTAGTCAAACTTGAAAAGCATTGCTTTGAACCCATTATTTATCAAGACTAAATGTTCTAAGAAATAAAAATAATTTATATTTTATTTTTGTGGGAGAGCTTACAAAAAATTAATGAAGTGGACAATAGGGCAGCCTTCAGTACTAGGATGAGCAGTGGCTTCTCCTGTGAGGAGTGGCCC
>JAOVYW010000917.1:2137-16938 GCA_025775045.1 Hiodon tergisus | reverse complement strand
TGTTAACACAAACCTGGTTGTGTTGTTCTTCCTGACTGCCCTCATTTAAAGATCAAAGTCAACTTAATCCCGAGCTGGTTACTCTGCGGCCTAACCTAGACTGGGTCGTGACAATACTTTTCTGCAGTTGTTTTTTCAGCACCCAAGTTTATTTTTTCTGGGCCTTAACAGGCTGGACACTCAAAGGACAGGATGAGGGCAAGGCCCTAAATAAACTTACTACAGTTTAAACCTTAATTTGGTTTAACAACAAGGTTAACATTTTTAATTATTCACGTTTTTTAATGCCTGTTTACTGAGAAAAGTGTAAATTATTAGTGCAAATTGTCCACACGCAGCCTAGGTCAGCTGCAATTTTTCAATCTGAAATTTTTGGCTTGACTCTTGGTCACATCACTTTTGGGGAAGAAACAGCGTCCCTGATCCAAAGCAACCATGGGCATAAATATAAAAATATTACACTTAGATTGGGAATAAGTGACTACACGTATCAATTTTTAAATCCAGGTTAAAAACACTTCTCTTATCACATGACTGAGCGCTTAAACTTAGCCACACTGTTTAAGCCTTAAGTGTTTAAAACTTAAGGTTTTATTCTGTTTTAATTGGATTTCTATTTTCTTTTTCTATTGTATTTTTACAATTTCTTTGTACTGCATAAATTTTTTTTGTATTTAATTGCCTATTTGATGTTTTTATTTGTTTTTATTCTGTTGTATTTTAATATTTTTTCTTTTTATTTGTAAAGCACATTCAAATGCTTTTATGTATGAGTTGTGCTATATAAATAAACTTGCTTGCTTACCCTAATTGGATAGTCAAATAAAATTGACAGTTATTTTCTTTGACTACGCTAATTGCATAGTAAAATAAAACGTACGGTTGTTTTCATTGTTATTTTAGTATCTTTTTGGTTCTACCCATCGAAATAAAACGTTATTAAATACACTTGTCAGAAATAACGAAACTGTTTTAATACTGAGCGAGACACAACAGCTGGGCTGGGACCTGAGCCTTTTGGTTGCAAGCCTGTCACCTTTATCACTACAGCAGCAGCTGCCTGTTTATTACACATGATATGCTTTGGTCATACACGGTCAGCGGTGCACGCTGTTTTATTACTGAGTAAGACACTTCACCTGAATTTCTTATAAAAAGGGAATGAGATACAAGAGATCAAACATCTGTTTCCTTAGATAACGGTGCAGAAATGTCCATGTTTTATTTGTTGTCATTTGTTTACACAGAACATACAAACACATAAAACAGATAATGATTACATACATTCTGTGCAGGTAAGAAAAGTCTAAAGGGGCTTAAATGGTCCTCACCCTAGTGCATTAGTGTTATTTAACTAAACTAAACAAACCAAAAAAATGATATAATTATAAATCAATACACTCATATGAATATACTCAAAATAAAACCAAAAAAATACCAAAAATACTAAAAAGGAAAGGAAAAACAGTAAATAAACGTTAAATAAAAGGTTGTGTATGTTACTGAGAGTTACTGTAGTTATCTGGAAATGTATGCACTTGTGAGTTAAATTTGAAGTATATTTTACAGGGCAAGAATTTTTATCTATTAAAGAGTGGCCGTGTTGGTGAGATATGGGTGAATAAAACATTAGTACTTTGTCAGAAGACCTGACCGTATGAACCAGACAGATTTTACCGATGACTTCAGAGAAACTTTGAGACTTTATTGCAGATAATCTGGTTAATGAAACCTGGTACTTAATCTACAGTATGTCTTATATTTTTCTGTGAAAGTTTACAATAAGGGATATAGTTTGTAAAGGGGATCACCATGGAAACTTTAAGATCAATTGGTCTTTGAGTGTCGGGTCTTTGAGTGTCGGGTTTAGCTAAGGCTCATTTGTGATCCTCAATTTCAAAAGCTGTTAGGGAAAACATTATTAGTTTTTTCTAAAGAAATTGAAAGCTTTTAGGACAAAAATAAGACATGATGACTCCTATCATATCATTTAATCAAAAAATGATACCAATGATTTTCTCCAAAATAAAACAAACTTACTTCAACCATAACTGTACTCTCTGATATTTTTCATGCCATTTCTCATTTCAATTGTGATAATAATAAAATTAGCTGTAAAAACTTTGCTGTTGAGTCTGTACTTCGCCAGTTTTATTCCTGAGTGAACAGACATTAGAGAGGAAACCAAAAGTGCATGAAAGATGTAGAGCTTTTCCCACGCACGGTTACATTGTCGGTTAGAAGTTTGGCTTGCAAAACCAGCTTGCAATGTTTCCCTAATGGTCATCAGTTCCCGCTGTGTGAAAATAATTTTGTGACAATACACGAAGTTTGTGAACAAAAACTACAAAAATGTGACCAAGCGGTGACAACACACCGTTGCTACCATTCTGGATGCTTATTAGCATCAAGGTTGCAGGTTATTGATTTCTTGAAAAAAGTTCAAACTCCCGACCAATCTCACATATTACTGAATTTCAAATGGTACATTGTAATGTTGTCCTGTTTATCTTGGGAATATTCCTATGGCAAAAAAACTGAAATATGTTATTTACAAGTATTCACACCCCACACATTAATATCCGGCACCTGTCACTGAAATAACAGGTTTAATTATTTTGGTGTACGTTAATCTCAAGGTTGGAGTGATTTTAGCCCATTCTTCATGGCCAGATTTGCTCTTGGTTTTTAAGGTCGCGGATCGCAGTTTTCAAGTATGATGTAATTGAGATTAGGACTGGTCCACTGTAGGACATTCGCCTGTTCTTGAGCCATTCCAATGTTTCTTTGGTCTTGTGCTTGGTATAATTTTCCTGCTGAACTTCCTCCAAAGTTCCAGTTTTTATCCGACTGAAGCAGGTTCTCAGGTAGTATTCCCTTGTATTTTGATCTGTCCATTCTTCCTTCAGTCCTAACAAGATTCCCAGCCCCCTGCTGATGAGAAGCATGTCCATAGTATGATTCTGCCACCACAATACTTCACACTGTAGGGATGGTATTTCTTAAGGCATGGACAGTGTTAGGTTTGTGCTACACATGGTGTAGTAGGTTATCTGAGTTTGTTAAAAATGGTATATCTCTAGAGATTAACCTTTAACTTTTTAATACTTTTGTTCTATTTTGCTTTTAAGTTGCTTACTCCTTTTTAACAGGAAAATAAAAATTGCGGCGGCAATATATTAAATCATGTAGGTTGTTGAGAAAGGAATTAAGCACTAAGTTGTTTGTTATTTGGTGATCATGTAAAAGATTACTGACCTCGGAACCCGGTGACCATTGAACGTCCAGGGGTGCATTCTTCTTGGCTAAATACACCAGGGAGAATACACTACATTAACATGGGTTAGGGTGAAAGGCCAAATAGGAAAGGTGAAAGTCACCTTCAAATCAGGTCAAACATGGCATTTCCACTTCTTTTCTACCTATTTGTTTTATTTACACCAATAACAGGAGGACTATGTGATCCTAAGCGGCTGGTGTTTCAAACTGGAACGGTGATTTTTTTTTTAAAGTGAGAATTTGGCAGTAATGATAATCATCCCTGAAGAAGAATGGTCAAGAACAAGTTTGGAAGAGATGCCATTTAAAAATAACATTGTTTTATGAATACGCCAGCTGGGGAAATATGTACCCCAGTGCAAGCTGGAGGCAAGGAGATGGGGTATGTTGCCTGTGGCTAGCTTCTCTGTATTATGAGTAATAAATAAATTACTATGTATTATGAGTAATAAATAAATTACTATGTATTATGAGTAATAAAAAACTCTGCTCTTGTGGCCCTGGCTACATTATTGAGACCACGTCAGAGAATAAAGCTGGACCACAATTGACGTCATCTTTAGTACTGGTGACCTGCCGTTTTCTGCTGTCTTTCACATTGACATAAATGTTAAATTTAAATTCTAATTTAAATAATATGTTTGAATTCTTAAATTTAAATGAACATGTATAACCTTCCTAAACGATTTTAGAAGATTAAGTTTTCATTTAAAAAAAATCACAGATTCATTAATCAGGGAGAATCCAAACATCTCACTCTCTTTCAAAAAATTAACACACTAGTAATTAGCTTCGTACTGGCGACAATAATATTTAAAGGAGCACTTGATAAGAAAAAATCTAATGATAAAATGATCATGATAAAAAACATTAGCTTTACTTGTTGACAGGCATAATCATGAATTTACTTTTGCATTTAACTGTTACTGACTTCCTTAGTTCCCCCCCCCCCGCCCCCCCAGGATTAGAAAAAAGATTTAAAATACAGCCTTTCACAATAATTGCTTGAGTAACACATGTCAGAGCAGTTAGATAGCTGAACGCCACACACACCTGAACATTCAGTCCAATTTTCATTAAAAAGTGAAATGAGGCCCGAGTCTTTGAAAGAGGGGTAATTCGTATTTAATACAAGTATTTATAAAACTATAAATGTCACTCCAATTTAAACAACACTATAAATACGTTTCGATAATCGAACAGTGAGGGAAAAATCTTTGTTTCAATTGTTTTGATTATGTTCTAATACGATGAATGCAGAGCAAAATGTGGGGGACTCCTATCTGCAGATGAAATGCAACCAATCAAAGTTTCATTGTTGGGGTGTTGTTTGAAGCTGGAATTATATAAGAGCTGTTGTAGTTCTGGATATCTTGAGACTCCCTTGGCTGTCCCTAAGGGGAATGACTAACAGTTTCTCTTGAGCTCAATGAATCTCAATTCTGTTTAAAAAGTCTCACTTTGCATTATAGTTAGGGTGATTCTTTTTTTCCCCCCAGAAATTTCCTCGACAGAACATAAACCTTCTGGTGGAAGACGTTTCTCCACCAAGCAGCAGAAGACCCCCTCTTAAAACATGGTATGGAATGGACAAAATTCTGTTATAAACTCATACTTAAGTGATAGAAGAAAATTAAAACTCTCCCATGTGTTCATAAGTGAGTTTGTAAATGATTTGGTATATAGGGTGTGAGAAATCAGTATTTATACAGGGATCTGGGAAACATTTTTTACAATGTAGAAGATTCAGAGGCAGGATGAACATTAAAATTTTTATTTCTCCTTTCGTTCTTTAAATACTTTCACGGGTGTGGATTTACTCATTTTGAAAAACTTGAAAAGTGGTTTTTCACAACTGCGGACAAAATTGAACAAGTTTACTGCTTACTTAGGGATCAGAAGTTTCAGTTTGTTCAAATACTTCAGCAAAGCATGTTTTGCCTGTTTTCTCTTAAATACCACAATCTGTATTACAGAATCTCTTGTGTTCACAAGGAAAACATTGTTTAAATAAAATCAAAGTGCAATTGGCAATTAATTACATCGATATATCACCTATGTAAAAATGTATTGGTGAATTGTTCATTCGATTTATCACAGCAGTGGCATAAATCCAAAGACTAACAGTCCTTTGTATGAGATTAATTGAGGAGAACCGGTCAGAGATATTGAGAGAACAAGAGAGCAATAATCGCATTTCAAAATATAGAATCAATATGGTAATTTAATCTACCATGGGCAAACTGAGGGAGGTAAGGCTACAATAAAACCTTAGTCTGTTCACTGTTGTAACGAGAAGACAGTACCCAGTCGAACCCAGGTTCAGGATGAAGCAAACAAGAACAAGAAGGGCAGAGCAGGAATCAATGTCAAACTGGATGGGATCAGTCGCATGGCGTCAATTTCCAAACAGGGGCGAATCCAGGAGTCAAAGTCGGAGGGGTAAGTACGAGATAGATCAGAACAGAGGGAGTCAGGCACTAGAAATGAAACCACGCGGAATTGCAAGTGAACTGCAAACAAGACTTTGCAGAGCACTCTCCTCTACATATAACTGTGTCATAAATATACAGGGGCCTAACATTTGAGGACTGGGAACCAAAAGGTTGTCAGTTCAAATCGCAAGAGAGACATACTCTTGTGCCCTTGAACAAGGGACCTCGTTGTTATTATTTATTTAATTGCAGGTGCATTAAGTCTTTTTCTTCTATAGTACAAAGTTAAAACATAAGAAGCATATTCTTACTTTGAAAGACAAATGTTACATCCTTCTTTATATGTATTTTGTTTGGCTGGACTTAAACAGCATCAAACTAAACTTTCCATGTGAACTCCAGTCTCTACTGATTGAGAAGAGCTTCATTTGTTTTTCAATTAAAATCGCTACAGATTTTTTTATTATTATCAGAGCCTCCGATCTGGCTTAGGTTTTCTATCTCCGAATTCATAATCTCTGTGAATGAAATACTTGTGTGTACAACCATACATTTTCAAATTCGTAACAGACACAAGGTTGGGGAAGTAAGTGGCCATTGTAACATGGAAATGTGTTTCCAACATTAAATGTACTGTAGTTTTTCCAGCAGAAAGAACTTAAAAAAAACATTAAAGGCCAGTGATAGATTTTATTAAGGACACCATGATACGGTGAGTTTAAATTACATGTTGATTGCTGACCCGTAGCTTGGCTGTTCCAACATTCAATACAGGTCTGTTTTTTTGAATAACAAAAATCCTTATCGTTGTTGTAGATACAGTTACTGTTTTTCATAAAAATGTAGCAATAGACAAAAAAAAACAGACAGGTCATTATTTAATTATCTTTGTCTAAGAGAAATTTGGATGAAATAGTACTTGTTCCTCTAACCCAAATTGATTAAGATCAGTTTGTTTCACTCATTTAATCCCTAAATAGTACTAAATAACCTATAAAAGGTCAGCTATGTGTTCCTTAGAAACGGAGCAATTGCGAGAACAAGTAGGAAACTCGGGTAGTGACATTTCAGGGAAACATACATACTTAGACACGTATAAAGTAAAAGAATATTTGCTAATATCAGTTTTAAGTAGAAACATGGTTATACATTGAACTGATAGGATTAGTTATAAGACGGTCTCTTATTTGTGTTATTTTGTTTAAAATAAATACGCTCTGCCTATTGAAACAAACCCTCTCTTACTCTGCACATCATTTGCGATGGAATCTTTGGTGAAATTTTGCAGCATATGTAACTCTGCTGGGAGAATGGATGGCCTGCCTTGATTTTATCTATCAATATATTTAGACATTTATTATGAACTCGATGTACAGTGCCCCCTTTAAGGCATCCTACTTATATACTTATACTTATATATATATAAACAAAAAAGGCTGTGAAAAAATGTCTGTGTTGTATATACATTTTTCTTAAACATGCGTGCTTCCAGAGTTTCAAACTCGGTAGTTAACGTAGCAACGTAGCATTTTTTATGCGTTTCAGCACTCGGCGGTGCTGTTCTCTGAGCTTGTGTGAACCAACACTTCACGGCAGAGCTATTGTTGCTCCTAGACGTTTCCGCGTCGCAATAACAGCACTTATAGCTTGTAGCTCTAGTTGGGCAGAAATTTTACAAATTGAAAATGTGGCATCCTTTGACTGTGCCATTCTACTGCTAATGTTTGCCTATAGAGACACCTGTGCTCAATCTTATACACCAGTCAGCAACAGTTTGGGCTGAAATAGTCGTTGCCCTGAAATCCACTTATTTGTAGGGGTGATCATATACTTTTAGCCATGTAGTGTATGTACAAACCAACCTTGTCCCAAGTATGTGATTTATTTCTAAATTAAATTTTTCACATGATATCAAATATTATGTTGCAACCATATCTATATTGTAGTAGAGTTTTTACCGTTATGACTTTGAAACATGAACCACCACGTGACACTAAAATGAAGAGTTTGCTGTGTTGTGAAAGTTGTGATTCTAAATCAAGGTAGACAGACAAACGCTGTGAAATACGGAAATAAAAAGGTGGAAATAAAGCAAATCACATTTTGTTGCGACCTGGCTTGAACTCTGTTGCACATACTGACATGCTCTCACACATACACACATTCACACTCGCTCACTCTCAACCAACCAGTACCGTCACCACCATTCGGGAAATACTAAGATTTAATCGATCAATAAAGTTATCATTAATTTCTTTTCTGACCCTGGAGGCAGTGGAGGGAACTATTGGAACATGACACAATGAAGGACATTTTTCATTGAATTAACACAACACTTACTAACAATACTACAACAACACTGTGTGTAGAAAAATTATTATTGTACTAATTATTGATTGTAAAATCACCAAAAAAGGCTAACATTTAAAAATATATAGTTATTCATGCTTATCTGAAAATGGTTTACCAGGTTTGGGTACAACAGTACTGGCTCTATTTGCATAAGATGTGGACCCATCTCAAAATGTTCGAAGACATGCCTTCTCAACATGTAGGGAGAAAATGGTACAGAGTGAAGGTCAATGGCACAGAGGAGTCAAAAGTCTGATTAATATTAATTATGGCCCCTAAAGATCAACAACTGGGTTATCGTTGACCTAAACTATCAATAGGTTTCTCAAAGCAGCGTGCCGATCTCTATGAAAAGGACCTTTTCGCTCTGCAGCCCTTAAGGTAAGTTTTAAAAATAGAGAGGTCCGCTTTGGTCTTAGATTGTGATAAAATGTCCAAAAAATGTTATTTTTATTTCCACTATTCACACTGTTGACATTCTGGGATTTGGTCACAAAGAAAGTTGTAGTTTCCTACTCATTAATATAACATTATGACACCTTGCTGACAAATGGTTCATGATGCAATAGTATTTTGGTTTTTTAATCATTGTAAACTAATAACTGGGAGTTATGGTACTGAAGATAAGTCTTTTTTTCCTTTGAGCTTTGCTGCACTCAGATTTATCGCTGTAATTATCTGCATATTTAAACATGAGTGGAGTAAATGCGACTTTCCATCACCGTACAGTGCCTTTTGTTTGGTTTATACTTTGAATTGCTGCTAGTTTGCAGAAGTCTTACGCAAGTTCAGTGAAACACATTTAGATGTTTTTAACATGGGGAGACTGCAATAGCTGCAGCAGCACTTTATTAAAGAACATAAAATTAACTTTGGTTCTGTTTGTTTTTGATCTTCCTCCCGGCAAGCTGGGATGCTCTCAGCTATATAACGAAAATGAAAATATGAATGCCCTTATCCATGGGGATCCTTTCTGACAGCGCATTTCCCAAAATAATAACTTTGTTTCAATTATTCATACTCACAAAACACCTAACAGGATTGTGGATTTACGTAATTCTTTGTGTACCATGCCTATGCATTTGTTCAAGCAGGTAGCCTTGGGGACTTATCCGGGACTATTTGCCTCAGCTCTTTTATGCTGTAGTAAATGGTTTTGCTATTTGTGAGTCGCTTACAATTTAACATTTAGCATTTAATGCAGAGTTTTGAATAGACATGACAAATCTAATTCAGCCTCTTAACACATACAGCAGCTCACAATGTCCAGATTAAAGTGAGTGTGACTGCTGTAGTACTTTGCACCAGTAGAAAGCTGTTTATGTTTGTACACATATAGAGTGATATACAGGCTGATATATATATATATATATACGAATGTGAATACCGACTCTTGTATAGCCTTGTATTGAGCCAAGCGCATTACAACAAATAGACATGAACCAAGCATTATTTAATCAATTCATTATTTTACTTTTCCCTTGCTGAGGCACCGAGGAATCGAAAAAACCACAACTCACAGGCACATCCCAATACAAAAACACTGGCAAAACAGTTGTTCCACAGAGCAAGTGGGATAAGCATGCTAGCAGTGGTGTAATGCAACAAAGTAATAATACTTCGTTACAGTACTTAAGTATTTTTTGGGAGAATTTGTACTTTACTTGAGTTTTTAATATTTTTGTCAACTTTCACTTTTACTCCACCAGATCTGTACCAGATGATGTGCCTCTTATGCCTACCGAAAGATAAAGACATTTTGGCATCCAACCTCAAAAAACACATTGAGGTAAGTTAAGATTTCTCTTGTGAAGTTGCAGGGTTAATATTATTTAGTTAACATTTAGCCTGTTCAGATGTAGGCTAACCAGCCATGTTAGCTAATCATTAGCTAGCTAATGAAGGCTAACCAGCAGACGTTGCTGGTTACATTCGAATCACAGATCTAACATTTACCACATAATTTTTGTCGTAATTAATTCAACACAAAACTCTTAAGTAACTCTTTGAAAACCAACTTCTTTTGAAGATGAACAGCAAAAGTTTTTCGGTTTCAAGTAATGATTGAGTTGTTACTCTAGGGAAGGCTGGACAGATGTATTAAGGAATGGGAGTGAAGGAAAAACTGGATATTGTTCTTTAAATTATTTAAGTTACGAAGACATGTTTGCTGAATATTTTTGATTCCTTGTTGTAAATTTTAGCCATACCGTTGATTTCATTTCATGTGTCAATTTAAGTTGAAACGGCATTTTTACTTTTTTACTTTTTACTACAGAATGCTTACCATAAACATTCATTTCCAAGAAAACCAAATGGAAGAAACCAAGTTAAAATTGAACACAATCTTGTTGCTGTTTTTTGCTTAAACTGTGTATAGTACAACATTAAAGCTCTGCTGTACTACAGAAGACCATACTGTAAGAAGCCTTATGGTGAGTTGTTTACTGTGAGTTGTCTACTTTGGCAATTTGGCAAAATGATGACACGTTGAGGTTCGAGACTTTGTTCCTATTCGAGAGGAATTCAAAGAAAGCTTCAGCTTAAAGTCCTGTTTTTGTTCAAGTGTTTTGTAGGCTCCATTTTTAAGGTGGTGTTTATGCTTAAAAAGAATAAACTTTTTTTTTAACAGTATTTACTTTTACTTTCAATACTTTAGTAAACTATATGGACAAACGTATTGGGACACACCTCTTAATCATTGAATTCAGGTGTTTCATTCAGTCCCATTGCCGCAGGTCTATAAAATCAAGCACCAAGCCATGCAGTCTGCCTTTACAAACCTTTGTGAAAGAATGGGTCGTTCTAAAGAGCTCACTGAATTTGAGCGTGGTACTGTAATAGGATGCCACCGTTGCAACAAGTCAGTTCGTGAAATTTCTTCCCTCTTAGATATTCCACGATCAACTGTAAGTGGTATTATTGCAAAGTGGAAGTGTTTAAGAACCACAGAAACTCAGCCACGAAGTGTCAGACCACGTAAAGTTACCAACGCTCTGCTGACTCAATAACTGCAGAGTTCCAAACCTTTCCTGCCTGACTGCATTGTGCCAACTGTAAAGTTTGGTGGAGGCGGGATAATGCTGTGGGGTTGTTTTTCTGGAGTTGGCCTAGACCCGTTAGTTCCTTAGCTTACCAAGACATTTTGGAAAATTCTATGCTTCCAACTTTGTGGAAACCATTTGGGGAAGGTCCTTTTCTGTTCCTGCATGACTGTGCCACAGTGCACAAAGCAAGAACTTGACTGGCCCACACAGAGCCATGACCTCAACCCTATCGAACACCTTTGGGATGAACTAGAATGGAGATGAAATGTCATAAAAGCTTCTGTAGGTGTAATGTTTAGGTGTCCCAATACTTTTGTCCATATAGTGTACATTTAATATTAGAAAATTACTTTTGATACTTAAGTAAAATAGATCAGATACTTTAAGACTTTTACTCAAGTAATATTCTAATACTTCTACCAAAGTAATTTTCTGGTAAGACATCTGTACTTTTACTTTAGTATGGCTTTGGGGTACTTCATACACCACTGCACGCTAGGTACCCCCCCTCTTTGTATGCTGCCATAGATATATGTAGCTGTGACCACTCACAAAGCTTCAGTTAAAACATTTTCAAATGACATTAACAACGCACAATCTCTCTCTGTTTTGAGCAATCACGTGAGCCATCCTGCAGGACTGCATCACTTTCACCATAGCAACCAGTGGACCATTAGACTGGACTCCAGCCATCTGGGCCCCCACCACTCTTCTCCAGATATTAAAATGTTTTGTAACTCCTTGACTGGAGGGCATCACACACTATGGACATTAGACTGTTTAATTCAGCTCCTAGTGTCGGCCAGCGGAGGATGGGCTCCCCCATTAAGCCGGGTTCAGGCCATTCAGACCTGGAACATATTGTATTTTTCTGTATGTAAAGCGTCTTTGTGACATGGAAACATGTTTAAAAAAAGCGCTTTATAAAGATAAATTGATTGATTGATGGGCAGAAGAAGACTGCAGAACCCCATGCTGCGGGTCTTTTTCATTTGAAAAGGAAGGGTCCCTTGTTACATAGAGCTGGATTTTTTCACAGTCGCATTCCGGTCTCTAGTGTCTTTGTCGGGCTCGCTGAAAACCACATGATACAGTGGCTTACTAGTACACCTCATTTTTATTTATTATGTTCTATATATATACTTAATATTTTTAAGTATTACATTTCTTAAAAATACAGCCACTCTAATTTAATGCATTAATATTTGCATTAGATGTGTTTCCTCCACCTCTTATTGTAGAATATGGTGTCTTTGATTCTTACACACATACAGTAGTACACTTTCCCAACTGTTTTTAAAATAAATTCAGGGATAGGGATGGTGTGGTTGTCTGTCAGATTGTCAGATTGTCTGTGGAGGACTAAAATGCATAGTGTAAACCATGACCACGGCTCTATTATGGTTCGTTAAAGCCAGTTTTCATAGTATTCAAGAGTTAGATTGGTTTCTCACAGACTTAAGTAGTTATTATTTTGGAGTTATTACCAATTATTTCACCCAATTCCACTCATGCAGCCCGCACAAGAGTTTCAGGGCCTTTTGGAGCAACCCAAGATAGTAAAGACAGTTTTTACTAAATTAAGGAAACTAAAAACTTTCTGACGAGATTTCTAAATGAGAATGATATTTTATTCATTACTAATTGTTTTTATGGTAAAAATATTTTGTGCTACAATTAATACATAAAAAGGAAATGATGCCATGATGCCAAGAAAGTTTTTTCTTTCTGGTTAGACTTCTGACAGGAGTGTAGAAGGTACAGATCTGTGGAGGAGTAATTCTGACACAGAAATAGAAAGAGAGTTCCTAACATTTTATTTTGAATCTGTTAAGCCCAGTCTACTCCTATCCCTGCAGTTTTGCCTGTTTTAGAGATAAACTTAATTAATGCATTTTAAAAGAGACACCTTTGAAAGACTCTCTTTTTTTAAGCAAGTTACAACTGCTTATAATTCATATGTTGGGTGCAATAAAACTCCGGAACATCTGATAGGACTTAGGATGTCCATCTGCTTTAATGGGTTTAAAGTAATGTTGCAGAACAGGGGGACTCGGAGACATGAGACAGGTGCGACATCAGTCATGCATACAAATCTAATGTACCTGCTTTTCTGAAGATCAAAGTGTGATTCACCTGTCACTCTCTGATGAACAAACGTCCTCTAAGGTACACAGATCTCTTTAATGTTTTTGGGACTCCTGCTCCCTCCTGAGACTCGAGTTCAGATAGTCAACAGACAAGTAAAAAAAAAGAAGAAAAAAAAAATCTGGCTTTAAGTTTCACTCCGCAACACACAAGCTCTGTGAAAATCAAAGGTAGATAAAGTTGGCGGGGTAGATTCATGAGACGGGAAGATTCATTAGACGGAATAGAAAAGTTTAGGTGTTTTTTTAAGGATATGAAGAGAGAAACAGAAGGCATAAAAATGATCATACTGGTCATGCATGATAAATGTTATTATTATTATTGTTATTATTATTATTATTATCCTTTTTAAAATTTCTGTAATAATGTTTTATAACTTTTTGTATAATAAAAAGTCAATATATTTTCTGGGGATTTATATCTAGGGCAGAACCAAATCAAAGTCCCTTCGCTTCTAAATTTTCTCAGCCTGCAATGGGGGCAAATGCAGATATTGCCTGTTTTTAATGTGTATTTTTTTGCCTGCAGGATTGTTTTTCAGGGGCCTGTAGAAAGCATTGTGGTGGTAGTTTGGAGCAGAGCTGAGCTGACCTGGAGGAGGTGAGAGTGTTTTTGGAGTTGTCAGTCTTTTTCATGTATTTTGATTGATTTTGATCAAGAGTTTTGGAAGGACCTGATTTGGTAATTTACCTGTTTTTGTATGAGAACCTCTTTTGGCTAACGACTTTTTGGAACCATATTTTGAACTTTTGGATTGTCCCTATCTGTACCTCTCGCCAATAAATTAAAAGACCGTTTTTCTATTAAAGCTGTCTCCCATTGGTGTTTCATTGATCCTGTTAGTAGCGACACGCCCTACACCCAAGGGGTTGCCACATATGGTGTAGAATGCAGTTAAACTTATCAGAGGCTGTTGCTTGACTAAGGCTTGACAAACAGGCGCAAGACGAACGCAGGTGCTATAACTACCCAGGAAGCACCATTCTGCAGCCGCTGTCTGGACTTCCTCCACGAGGTTGAAGAGTTCCCTCTAAAAGAGACAAGGTCAAGCCGGAGAGGAGGGCAGATGAGTGCACTGCTCTGTGCCAAAAAGTTTCCTGGGACTGGAGCACTGACCCCTGTGCTCAGGTGTGGACGGAAAAGGATGGAGCAAAATATCTTAATCATGAGCTACTGAGGGGATTGAAAGGGTTCCTGCTATTGCCACCAGCCTGGCAGAAGCCCTAATTAGGAACAGGCATCCTGGGATGGCAAAAGTGTTCCAGGTAATGAATCAGGTGGTACAGAAGTTTGGAGAGGGGGGAAGCATATGTCAGCAAAGGGGCGATAGTGGAGCAGCCGGACGCTCTACCAGAAAAGTTGAAACGACAGCTGCAGGCACAGGTATAGGAGAAAATTGTCTAGGCTGTGGTGCAGTGGTAAGAGAAGCACCACGAGGAGATAGTTTCTGCCTTGAAGCGGCTGGCACAGGTATAGGAGAAAATTGTCTAGGCTGTGGTGCAGTGGTAAGAGAAGCACCACGAGGAGATAGTTTCTGCCT
>JAOVYW010000916.1:0-16938 GCA_025775045.1 Hiodon tergisus | reverse complement strand
ACATTGTTAATGGTTATCTATGAAAGCAGGATGATCTTAAATTAAGTAATTTGAAAATTTTTAAAGTGAAACTTTGAACGGTCACAGCTACATACATCTATGGCAGAAATGTATGTATTTATCTGTATCGATATCATCATTTTAGGTTTTAAGTTTCTGCCCGCGGGGACAAATTAAGCAGATTTTCTCCCCCCCGTCTTGCTTAGAGGGATCTGTGCTCACTTTACCGGCACCCTTCCAACCTTTCCAAAATAATTTTTTTTAAAAATGGCTTGGAAGTCTAAAACACAATACACCGAATCTTGATGGAGTCAGTGCTCTGGCAACTTCCCACAAATCTTCAGCAGCAGCTGCAATTGACCTTTTCGAACTCGGTAACATTGGGAAATCTCTTGTGCCTGTTCTCTGGCTGGGTGTTTGCTCACTGACATGGACAACATCCGTCTACCCACTCTTCCCCCTCACGGGCACGTCGGTTGACCCATTAAATGACCTTACCTTCCTGTGCACAGTTACTAGTGGTGAATAAATGCATAAATTGTGAGTTTAGATTGTTAACAGTTAATCTGGGTTGTTTGAGATAAGTGGTGTCTCTGCAAGGGCTGGAGAAAATGGTGGTTCGCCAAGCTTGGCAACAAAATCAGTACATTCAAAAAGGGTGAAAAATTTGTGGTCTCCTGGTAGGAAATGGTAGGAATCTTTTGAGGAGAGTACATATATATTTTTCCGGTGACAATGCTGAATCTCTGTAGCAGAATGCTCTGAAATCAGGGAGAACCCAGTAAAATGGCTTTACTCTTAAGTGGGCAAACGCTGTCCAGGAAAAACCAGCGAGGTCAAAATGCATTGCTGCTTATGAAGATCCCAAGATAAGTCTAGACTGCCAAACAACCTCTTAGCTAGTGTTCACCTCCTGCAGCAAGGAGCAAGGTTTTACTTTTGGAAGCATTAGTAATGGCACTGTTTATTGAGTAGTGGTCTGCGCACCAGTCCTGGGGGGGGAAAGGTGTGTGTGTGTGTGTGTGTATATATATGGAGCACAACCTTTCTGTGCTGGAGGGGGAAAGGCTGTCCGAACTGATTGGATCGTGTGTATTTTTGGCCATTGCAGGAGGCGGTAGAGGGTGCGGATGACTTACTTGGAGCTGAAAAGGCCAAATGCTACCACACCAATTACTATCAAAAGAACCTTTATTGCAGTGATGTTTAACTGAAAGTGAAAACTTTATTAAGGGGACTGTATTGCCTTATTACTCAAATTTATGTTGATTTCTAATGAGAAATGTAGCCTACATAGGTCTACACTTCATGTAGGGTTAGACTAAACTTAATTAATTCTTTTTGTCCAAACTATTGCTCAAATGGTTATCAGCAGTCACTCAGTTCGTCTGTTGAAGTGCAGTTTCCCCTCCAAGTGACAGGTTTTTAATGTCAAAGTTAATCATGATTAAACTGTCATGGCAGAATTAAACATTATGAGATTGGGCCTGTGGTATGTTGTGGAGCTGTAATTGTGTGATTGTATTTGTTTAATGGTTGAAACATATTATTAAACATGGAGGGATTCAGCATGTGCGTGTGTGTGTATATCTACAGCCTTTCTCTCTCAGACCTGCTGGATACATTATGGTGATGAATGCAATGGCGTGTCCAGCGACACGTCGCCTAATGATCTGCAGCCATCAATTGCATCCGTATTTCAACTCGGTTGGAGAAGCCCACACATGTAGGTCCAGCGTACACGTCCACACCACCACAGACTGTCAGTTCCCTCAGTGGTCAGAGGTCGAAAGGAAACCTCTCTCAGCCGACCGGATAAACCCCTGGCCTCCCCAGCCTCCTCAAGCTCTGTGGCTTATGAAAAATTCAGCTCTGATCCGCAGCGCTCTCAGTGAGTGTAGAACGCCTATCGCCTGAGTGCATTCCTCGTTCAGAACAGAACACGCTCTCCCAGTCTCAGCATTGTTCTTTGTCTTAATGATGCTCCTCCCTTGGTTTCCTTCCTGAAACTTGCGTCAACCTGTGTCAGCCTTTGTAGAAATACTTAGTATGCGATGTACCCCAAGCTGGGGTTTTTTTGTTGTTGGTGTTTGTGCTTCTCAGACAGCTTCAGTCTGCATCCATATCGGTCAATGTCTCAATTCAGTAAAATTTCTAAAGTGGTCTTTGATTTTTATCTGGTTATCATCGCATTCCTTAACCTGCATGGAATCTCAGCATGCCAACTTTCTGTCCGCATATGCAGGGGAAAAAAGCCTATTTTGCATTTTAATTCCCATTCAATCAGGAGTGATATTTTGTATCGACCAAAATTCTTTTTTTCCCTTATTTTTTTAATAGAGCCTCTCAGAAACCGGGTGTTAAAATTCCAATCTGTCAGTCTTCAGCATTATGGAGATGAAGCATCTCTTTCTCTCTCTGCAACCAGGGAATTCATCCACCGATTTCATTAGTGATGCCATGTGCTGTGACGGCTGTCTCACAAGTCGCGCTGCCCCCCTGCCTGTGATACCCCCACGCCTCCAATACCCCAACCTACAAAGCCTCTGTCTTCAAACATGTGTTCTGCACTGATGAAGCTCCTGTAACAGGTTTTGCGCCGCTATTTGGGTTGTGTGCAGGGACATCCGCTGTCCCCTCCTTTCTGCTCCTCTTGTCACAAACATGTATTCCACCCATAAGCCAGGAAGTGAGTGAGTCTTTGACCACTGCTTTAAGCCCTGGCTATGGAGAGGCTGTATGTGTGGCACCAGCTTTCTGGAGCAGAGATTATTGCAGCATATATTTATAATATATCACAAATCTCCTGGGTTTCCCAAGAGAATTTACAGAAAGTCAGGGGAAAAAAGCTTTGCATTTCCCAGCCCTATCTTACCGGATTGTCAACCAGTAAAATCAAGAACATTCACTGCCATTTTCAGGTGAACCACTACTAAAATGGTCTACATGAACATGAAATCCTCAGGTTTTGATAGTCACCAGGTTTACATGTGGTCACAGGAAACTGCTAGGCTGCCTCCATTCCCCACAGTGATTGGCCTAAGTGGCGTTCCTGTTGCGGTAGAGCCAACGGGTATCCAGTCGATGGGGTGTCCTGCAGGGTTATTACCTCTGCCCCTGCCTGGATGCTGGGTTAATGTGATGTGACAGATGGGGGCTAAGCAGCTCATGGATGAGACCTCTCAGGAGAGTCTGCCCCTGAAGGGGATGAATGAGTAAGGGGTGTATTCACAGCCCTGCGCCTCCATCAATTTATGTTGTGATTGAACTACCAGGCCCCAACCTTAAGGACAACCATGCACGTGGTTGGCTTCCAATACTCTGGCTGAAGGAAAAGTGGGGTTGTGTATATTTGTGTACAAGGCAGGGGAGGGTCATTTGTATTCAGAGTGGGGTAGGGGGATGGTAGGGTTGGTTCCCTGACCATTTTTATAATTTTTTTGTCATGAAGCATATGTGCAAGTCAAGACAAGTCAGACAATAAGTCGGACAAAGTTCTGACAATGAGAATTTTTCACCTCTTGGTGAGGAGTCCAGTCCAAGGTGCGAAATGGCTGCGTCCAATAATATGGAAAATACGTGGACTTGCCTCGCCTCCCTTTCATCTGACCCCGCCTCTTCATCGTTACCAATCTGCAGTGAAAGAGGGTTAATTAGGCCAAATGATTAAATTCAAACAAATTCAAAACGAGTTGACGAGATTTTCCCCCTCACATTTGCATAATTAGTTGAATTTGTAATTTTAAACAATAAATTATTGGATTAATACTTTTCCATTTTCTTCCTGTAGATAAGTAAATAAACAACAGGGGAATAAATGAAATGGGACCGTGGTAACGAGGATTTGTGGAATTGACGGCTGTGCAAATAAAAACTAAAATCTCCCAGTGATTACTGTGGGGTGGTGCCATTGTTTGGCTGGTAGGAGAATGTTATCTACAGATGTGTGCTTTTATCTATCTATTAGGATTTCCTTCAGTTCCATTAATTGCTAATAGTTTGTGCTGTTTCAGATGTAAAATTCAGATTTGTCTGCATTATTTGTTTAGAGCTTTGCCCTGTCAATTAATGGAAGCGTGTGGGTGTGGGTGTGGGTGTGTGGATGCCAACCTGATGTTAGCAGGGGCTCCAAACCACATCCAGCTGTGTCCTGGAACAGCTGCTGTATCTCACTCCTGGGGAGGGAATTGTGTTTTCCTGCTTTTTTTTATTCCAGTATATTTGTTAGGGATAGATTGTTGTTTTAATAGATCGTCTTTATTGAGGCATAGCTGTGGTCTGTATTGATAGATCAATTTGTGGGAGAGGATCGATGTCTGCCTTATGGAACACCCCAACCTGGGACTGAACAAGATAAATGGGTGCGAGGACGATCCCTTGTGTGTTGACTAACTTTGGGACTATAGTACACTTAATTCCTCTGTCCTCCACACTAAAGTATCTCTCTCTCGTATGGTGTTTGCTGTGCTCTCAGGGCCAATAGTGAAACACACACTCAGACTTAGTATTGTTTGGTACCCACTGTGAAGCTGTAAAGTCTGCAGTTTTTTCCTGTGTTTTATCTTGTTTTATCTGATTTTGATAATTGCAAGGGCATCAGAATAATGGTTGCCTTTAAACACAGTCTAGACAAATGTAAAGCAAATTCTAACAATAGAGTGATCATCTTATGAATTACGTTCATCAAGTGAAAACAGGTTAATTGAAAAAGATGTAAGGCAAGCCAGCCATCATATGGACTGGGATTGCTGAGGGAAGAGCTAACACACTCTTCATTGAAGAGGCCTGAAAAAGTCCTGTTAGCTGTTTGCCCACAGGAGCAAAGGAAGACAGGGGTAGGCCAGTGAACTGAAGTACCGGTCCTCATTATTCAGACCTTCTTTGTCTGGGTGCAGAAAAGGTACGTTTTAATGCCTTGTATTCTGCAGTGTTTCAACATACAGTTTTCATTAGAGATCTATTATACTTGAATAGCATCCAGTGTTTTCTCAGTAAATGTTTCTATATACATGTAGATAAAATATTTATTATCTATTTATATTTATTTATCATCAGATGTTTTTTTAGACCGGAAACTGAACACGAAAACTAAGTTTGTAAAAGTAAAATTTCAGGAACTGTACACCCTGCAATTTTTTATGTTGGAGATGGTTAGCTTACAAATAGTACTTGATGAACCAGAGATGGTGCTGTCTTATTTACTGCATAGAAGCATAAATATGCTTATCTAAGAGGGGAAGGGTGAAGTGTTGTTTTTCTAAACCTTGGTTCCCACTTTGTTTGGCTCTACTTCAGATGTACATGCACACCTGGACCAAGTTGCATCTCAGATGGGGTTTTAGGAGTGTGTCTCTCACCCTCTGGCTGAGGCTCTTGCAGCCTTATTAGGGCTTGGACTCATGACAAAGGCGTGGGAAGAGAGCAAATTCACCCTCACTGAGAATGGTGGCCATAGATGGATGGGTGGAGATGAGCCAAGGAAGCCAAAGGGTGGAGGTGAGCCAAGGAAGCCAAAGGGTGGAGGTGAGGCGGTGGGTGAAGACTGTTATTTAATCTAAAATGGATTTGCCAATGTAATGGTGGGGGAACAAATGTTTCTCTTCTTCCTAGCTTATAGAAACATATGGTCATCTGTGCCCTTCTCAGTAGTGTGTGTGTGTGTGTGTGTGTGTGTGTGTGTGTGTGTGTGTGTGTGTGTGTGTGTGTGTGTGTGTGTGTGTGAGAGAGCTTTTCTCTGTGAGGGAATTATGTTTGATAAACCTTTCAGATGACTCCTCAATAATTAAAGGCATACTGTTGTGGTACTTTAATTCCCTCTGATCAAGTCAAGCAGAAGAATACATTATTTTGTTGAGCCGTGTGCATTGTGCTGGAATCACGGCTTCAGACTGGCTATTTTCTCTACAAAGTGGTGTGTTTGTGTGTGTTTGGTGATTGATGGCTTTGTGAGGGTTTTGGGACTGGATTTTTCGGGATTAGTGAGTGTGAGTGTGCGTGCGTGCGTGCGTGCTTGCTTGCTTTGTGATTAGTGTTAGTGGATGTACACATTCTTGGTGTGCTTGTGGAGATTTGCTATTGCCAGCGAATGCCCTTAATGATATGTTGTTCCTTCAATGACTGTGTTCAATTTTCCTGTGTCCTGCATGCTTTTTGTGTGAGAAAGATATAGAAGTGTCAGCTTCACATATACTACATATCCATGTTTGTACGGTGATATATCCATTAGTGAGAACTCGCAAGACTCCCTCTCAGTGCTGTTATGTAACAGTCTGCTGCATCTTGCAATGGCACGGAGGTAAAGCTACAGATACAAGGTGATACGATGTGAATTTTACATTCTAAGCAGGCAGTGCATTGAAATAATAGGGGTGAGTGAAATGGGATCTCTTGTTGGATTGGAGTGTTTTTAAATGAGTCTGCCCTGAATGGAGGATGTTAATGCACTCTGCTTCTCTCAGGGGCTCATCTGTCAATCTCATTCTTGTTTGTGTGTGTGTGTGTGTGTTTGTGCCCGCCTTTGTCTGTGTGTGTACAGCCGCTTGTTTGTGAATGTGTGTGTGTGCCTGCCTTTGTGTGTATACAGCCGCTTGTGTGTGCACTTGACTGTGCGTGCTAGCAGTTGACACTCAGGTGTGATCTCCTCTAAACTCCTGCCTGACTTGTTCAGTGCCTTCCATGGGTGAAACCAGTGGAGAGTTTAATGCAGAATGTCAGCTGAATCAATGACTGAGAGGAAGTTAAATCATATTCTGCAGTGGCTGCTTTAAAAACCGAAAGAGAACACGGTTGACAATTAAATCCTGTAAAGGATATATCAAAGGAAACCTCTTTTTTAGCTCATCTGTAGTAGTAAATAGGTGCAGTGTATAAAAATTTTGTTTTGTATTGGTTAACTTTGATCCACTGCAACCTACTACCACTCAGGTTCATAAATGGTTCCCCAAATGCCAGGATGTAGGTTTTATCAAAAGGGGGGTAAAATTGATTTCAAGATCTACTTCATTTGAATTGCCATTCCACATGCAATACTGTTGTTATTTAATTGAGACAGGCTGTGACCAGAAGCGTTGTGGGTTTGATTCCTGTTTGGGGACCTCCTTGCTGTGATTTGCACTGGTAAATGCACGTGTAAACTGTATTAATCCTAAAAGCTGGACAATGGCATCAGTTAAGAAAATGAATAGCGTAATCATAATAATAATAATGTACCATCCAGGTACAGCTGGTGATCGGTCATTCATATCTGGAGTCGTTTCGGAGAGAGAAGGCCATTTTTAGATCACATTATTGGACCTGAAAGTTTAATAGGGTTGTAAAAATTAAGTTTAATGTCTGCCTTTGGGTGGGTGGGGGTCTTTTGCTCAACCTGTGTGTGGGTTAGAAATGAGATGAGAACGAGTTTCTTTCTCTGTCTCCGATTCACCCTGCCCTGCATTTACAGCCTCATTAAACTTTCAGCTTCAATAATACAGTATAAAGAGCACCTTTGGACTGAACCTCATCCTGTGTGCAGTATTGTAATAATAATTAAAAATGACTACTGCTACTAATAATAGAAGACATGAATATGTGCCTCTGCGCGTATGCAAAAGGTGTACTGTATACATGGAGACATATTCATATATCATTTTTGTTGTTGTATAATTTATGAACAAAAAACATCTATCCCTCTGTAGTGCTCTTTCACTATTCTTTATTTAAAGTTTCTTCTTTCACTGGCTTAAGAAAAGTGAATCTAAAGGCTGTGCACTGTTTAAAAGAACAATAACCTCACTCTCATTGGCTACCCATCAGGTTAGCGCCGGCTAACAGTGGGCTAACAGTGCCACCTGTATTCTTACCACCCGTCTGAGAGCGTCCTTCAGGAACCTCTTGTACAGTGTGGGGATATTTACAGAATTTTTGAGAAGCATCGCGTTCTCCACCTCCTTTAGATCAAAGCCTGTAGGTTGTTCTCTGTGCCTGTCTCAGGGTGTAATGCTCGGTACTTCTGTATGTCCACCAGCAGTGCTTTGTGACGTACTTTGTGGTGTTGAAATTAAGTTGACTCTGTGTCTGCTTGGTGTTAATGGGGCCTTGATGCAGTGGATCTCAAATTAAGACTCTTTGTCTCACCTCTAAGTATCTCAAGTATCTTTTTTTTTTTTAGTTGGTGGTGGTTTTAGTTTTGGTAGTTTGTTCTTCAGGTATGGCCTGAATTGCCAGGTTTTCATTTACGCTTCGTTAAGTATTTACCTTGGTACACAGAGAATGTTTTTGTAGAACTCCACATAAAGAAATAGTATTGCATGATTTACCATACCAAAGCCCTGACATCACTCCCTGTCTTTCCATTCTCACCCAATCTCTACCCCCCCACCCCCCGCGTCATCTGCCTTCTGGTATTAGAGGGATAATCACTGGACAATGGGCCTTGTGCCTTCTCATCCACTCTCTCACTCTGTGATGATTGTGTGTAGATAAGTTCCTTTTGGGTTGGTGAGAGGACAGCGTAATAACATGTAGCTAATCCTCTTTATTACAGCACTTATTGCATAATTTTCATGGGTTGTGTGTGCGTGCAGAGGTTGGCGCTCACCTGAACAGCCTTCTGCTTTCTGTTACGCACTCGCCTAACTGCCCGTGCAAAAAATGGCTTTTGTTTGGGAGGCACTTTGGGGGGCTTTATTGTGCTGTAAGGGGTATTTGTTTTAAATAGGTTGATTTTTAAGAACTGTTGTGGAGTAACCACAGCTAAGTTACAACCTCTTTCTGTGGTTTACTTTAATGCCGTTACTACGTGTCGCTGATATTTTATTTTTTTAAATAAAGTGCTGTGTGAGTGTGCAGAACAGCAAACAAGGGACTCGGTGATTCATAGTTTAACTGCCAACTTGAACTTGATGCAAAACAGAAGGACACTTCAGGCTTGCAAGGACAAGCACTTCATGCCTGAGGCACCACAAGGGCTTATCTAAGAGTTTTTGGAGTGTTTGACATAAGCCACTTTTTTTTGTCCTACCCGGGCTGCCTTGAAAAACCTTGTGATGAAAAAAAGAAGTTGAGATCGGAGTGGCATGAGGGAGCTGGAGTGGAGAGGAACAAGGAATTTTAACTGTTGGCTCTGTGTTGGGACCGCTTGAGGTTAGGGTTAGGGTTATGAACAGCTGGTAAAATATGCCCTGGTGGACGTTGACGTTTTGAAATTCCGCTGAGTGTGCCAGTGGTAATTCGATCACGTATGACTGATGTGACATCACAAGGTAAATAAGCCACATCTCAGCTGTATTTACCTTTGTACAGGCTCAGGTCTTTATGCAAGAAATTTTTACATCTGAAACAACCTTTGTGTCAGATCCATCATTTAAGTAGCACCTGTATCTTGGGGTTTATGACCAGTTATTATATGTGTGGGATATATATTGTTAAAGGGATACTCTACTAATACATATTAGGTTTTAAAAAAAGGGAAATGGATCGTTATCTTTAAATGAGCTTGTTAACTGAAAGTTAATATTACTCCCATTGCAAATTGTACAATTGTTTGCTTTAACGTACCATACCCAGTTAACATCAAAATGGGCTAGTAGCTGTAATGTAGTCATGGTCATTTATTCCAGACTCAATATGTATATCCGTTTGGTATCCCTATAATGAGAGCTGAAGCATAAGAACTGGACGTATTTAAGTTGAAGGTTTGCAAATTTCTCTTTACTGCTGCTTGTTAAATGAGCTGCATTTTGTTATCTTAATGTTCCATGTGTTTTTTGTGAATCACCGAGCCAAATGCTTTGGGCTATAAATTACAGCCACACTTCCAGTCTGGAAGCCTGCAAGGACCTGAGAATTTGAGGAGGAGGAAAAGCATTTTGCCCTCTTTCTTCGTAAGAATATGCAGTGTTCTCAGTCTGGATTTTGCTACTATAAAGTGCTCTCTAAATGGCAGAATTTTCTGCCCACAGTTGCTGTCCTTGGTCCATGCACACCCAGCTATGTGTGGTGCTCTCCAAGGTGCTGCAGTGTTCTCTGATACTAACAATGTCCATGGTTCTGGTGCATTTGTGCTGTGTGGTGCTCTCCAATGTGCTTATATTCCAGTATGTAGCAACTCTGCCCAATGTCAAATTGCTTCCAAATAAAGCAGTTTGTTCCTTGCCCTTGTGTTCGAGATTCAGCTTATGGCTAGGGTTTTAGGTGAGCCAGACAGGCAGAGAAGTGGATAACATCTGCTCTTTATCCTTTCTCCATGTTCTGTTGCCATCGTTGCTCAGTGTGAAGGAAAACAAATGTGCACTCTCTCTATTTGGAGCATTCTATTGGTTCCCTCCTATGGCCTCTGTTGTAGTCTGTGTGAGTTCATTATCAGTCAATACAACTATGTAAAATGATAATTAAATGAGCAATTATTCAGCTGGCCCCTCAGTTTGAGTTTCTGCTAACCTGGTGTGGAGAACAGGAGAAGGTAGAAGAAACTGTGACAGTCTTGTCCCTGACGTGTTTGACGTCTCCCTTCCCTCTGCTCTCTCCTAGTTGTCCTGCTGAACTCAAAGGAGTCTCAGGCAGAACTGGGCTGGACCTCGCACCCCTCCAATGGCGTGAGTATCTGTCAGTTTGATCCTCACCTCTATTTCATACTTCTCTTTGCCCCTATGTTTGTGCTGTAAGTATGCTGTCTGTCTATGCGTGTGTGAATGCTACACTGTGTGTGCATGTATGTAGTGCGTGTGTGTTTGCACTCAAGTAATGGACTTGAGAGCAAATCTAGGCAACAGGTTGCGCAGAGAGATTGGTACTGTGGCTATGACTCGGATTAGACATCTGGCCAGCCCTGTTCTTACCGTTGCCCCTATCCCCTAAAATAGACTACGTAAAAGAAAGATGATTTTAGGTAATCCTTATAATCACTTCGGAAAATGCACAAGTTAAACTATGTCCACGACCAAGTCAGTAAAAAAAAGCATGACAAAAATCACTTCTTGGTTTACTAGGTGCAGCTTGGACTGCAATGTCTATCTATTACTGAAGATTATTACTTATTCTGCTCAGTGACATTCCCATTAGTCAACGGGAACATTGGCAGTGTGGTTGTGTCTTTGTGCAAGCTGTTATTTATTTACTGTGCTAATTCAGGATGTGGCTGTGATTATATCCACTCCACTGAATTCTGCAGCTGTAAGCCTTTACTGTACTGTAGAGACATACTGCCACTCAAGGGAGATACCTCAGATCCTCCCTAAATAGAAAAAAAAACACCACAGGATTTTAAATTTATTTTTGTATTGTAGAGGCTAATAATCCACTAGTCACATGGTTTCTCTTGCGCTCATCTCTCATTTCTCATTCCAGTGGGAAGAGATCAGCGGGGTGGATGAGAAGTACAAGCCCATCCGAACTTACCAGGTGTGCAATGTGATGGAGCCTAACCAGAACAACTGGCTCCAGACAGGCTGGATCTGGCGGCAGGGCGGCCAGCGGATCTTCATCGAGCTGCAGTTCACCCTGCGTGACTGCAACAGCATCCCTGGTGTGCCTGGCACCTGCAAGGAGACCTTCAACCTGTTGTACGCCGAGTCAGATAGGGACCTGGGCCGCGTGGTGCGTGAGGACCGCTATGCTAAGATCGACACTATAGCGGCTGACGAGAGCTTCACGCAGGGCGACCTGGGTGAGCGGAAGATGAAACTCAACACTGAGGTGCGCGAAATTGGCCACCTCAACCGCAAGGGCTTCCACCTGGCCTTCCAGGATGTTGGTGCCTGCGTGGCCCTGGTGGCCGTGCGGGTGTACTACAAGCGCTGCCGTTCCACAGTGCAGAACCTGGCCGTCTTCCCTGACACCGTGGCAGAGTTTGCCTTTGCCACACTAGTGGAGGTGCGTGGCGTTTGCGTCAACAACTCGGAGGCAGACGCTGACAGTGCCCCCAGGATGCACTGCAGTGCTGAAGGGGAGTGGCTAGTGCCCATTGGGAAGTGCAGCTGCAGTGCCGGGTTTGAGGAGGGACACAGCAGCTGCGAAGGTAAGGCTACTCCTTTAATTGGTGCGTAGTAGGACTGTGTGGTCCCAGCTGGAGGTGCCTGGGGAATTTGAAGTCAGTTCAGCATGACCACCGCTTCCCATTCAGTGTTCACAGTGAGGCAGGCATGGGTGAGGTGATATCTTTCACAAATCTTGCAGAAGAAATGCAGTGTGTCAACTCACACTTCCTGTAACAGGTTGCGGGCTTCTACGTAAATGTGTGGATGAGAACTTTGCTGTTATTGTGAAGGCAGCCTGCTGGGCTGAATCCAGTGACATGTTAAAAGGTTACATTGGGGGCGGAATTTTGGAGAAGGAAGGGCCTCTCACTCACTCACTCACTCACTCACTCACTCACTCACTCACAAACACACAATGCATCACATTTAGACTGCCTAAATGTGTAGGGGGCATTGATCCAGTCTATTGAATTGGATATCTAATAATGGATGTGAATGAGATGTTACAAATGACTGGTTTAGTCTGTTTTGTAATAAATTCTTGTGATACTGATTCTTGTCCCGTATCAATAAAAATCATGATTTATTTTGATTTCTGAAAATGTTGAGTGGCATGCCTCAGATAACTTACTGTTGTAAGATTACAGTCATAATGGGGAGTTCCATCCACCTTATATGTTCCATCCACCCAATATGTTGAGTTGGTTTGAGTAGTGAGCATAGAGGACATAATGCATTGCCCTCTAACCACATATGGAGGCAATATATCAATTAGGGTTGATGTTTGAGGGGAGCGGAGAGATGATGTAGATGTTTGCATTATGCTGGTGCCAGTTTTATGCTGGGGGTGGGGGGCGGTGGGGGCTGTAGCTTTTGCATTATGACGCTGCCGGTTTTCCATTTGAACAGGCACGACTATGTCTGAGCCTGACTCACAATGTCACGTACATACAAGAAATTTTATCTGACGCCTGGTCTGTTCAGTCATGGACGAGACTGGAGGGGTACACCAAGCTCTTCTGCTTTGAGCAACCCCCAGGGTTGGTGTCTGCAGTTTGCCTTGTCACTCCACATCAGCTGGGCCTCCCTCATTCACTGTTAATGACATGAATATGCAAAGCTGGTGATGCAGCTCCCCAGGCTGAGTGGCTATTGATCAGCGGTAATGCTTCACTAAACTGTGGAATTAAGCTGGGAATCAGTCTGTCTCTTGTGAAAGCTTGTGTGTGCGCACTTGTCCATGTGTATGATTTGTTTCTTCTACTTTGCCCTGTTGTCTCCTGGTTTACGGCCTTGGTACTCTTATACTCTAATACACTAATACGTGTGTTTTAGTGTGTGTGTGGATATGTCAAGGCTTGTTCTACTCCTTTAATCACAATCCCTCCCTGTGTGTACGTTCCTATGACTCCCTGGCTTTTATTCTCAGGCAGCACAGCAATCGTAGATTAGCGATTTGGTTTGCTCTCCACAGCTTTAATAATGCTTTTTCTGAAAATTCACTTATTCTGACTGTGGCTAATACCCAAGTGTTTTTCTGGCTTAAAGAACAAACGGCACGAATTCTTGTTTTTCTGTGAAACAAGGAAATTATTGCTGGCGACGAATTTCTCACATTTGAATTCTCAAAAATACTCAGTCTATGCAGTCAAATGTGAAAGGAAGGTTATAAGGCTGTTTCATCTGTAAGAGAGATGTAGTGAGTTTTCAGTTGGGATAAGTGTTGTTTTTAGTCTGAGAAAGGGAGGTGTAATGGCACTATAGACTTGAGTGAGATAATACATGAGAACGGTGCACACCTGCTCTGTGCTTGTCCTCTGGGTGAAAGCTGTGAGTCGGTGATTGAGGGAGTGAGAGAACTAAAAAAATGCAACGGAGCTAGACTCGTGGGATACCATCTGTTTAAGCTCAGTGCTGGCCTTCCCTGCTGCTTGCATGCCTGTATGCCATGTGCCTGTTAGTGGGTTTGGATCACGTGACTGCTTGTGTGTCCATGAGCTGTGTCCCTGTTTGTGTGTATGTGTGTGCGCATGCTGCTGTTTAATAACCCAGTATCTCATCCACACTGTATCGATTGTGCACTTGTCTCTTTAACCAGAACCTTAAGTACACTGTGAAAAGGAGGAGAGAGGGGGCTTTATCTAAAGTTTCACTAAAAGCAAAGTGCTACAGCAAACTCTGAACCATGCTGCGTCCAAGGCCCTTTAATTAGGGCACTGGAATGGCTCACTGCGGTTTTATTATGCCATCCACGAGTTCCATCAGAAGCTGAGACAGAGTAGATCTGCAGCTCTGAATGTGGCTTTACCAGCTATGGAAGCTACACCCCCTCCCCACTGCTGCGCCTCAATCCCGGGCCTGCACGGCAGACTGCTGAGGACAACGCGATTGTTTACGCGTCCATTAAGAAGGCCGGGTTTGACAGTGGAAACGCTTGCGAAAAACAGAGATTTCCACTGTCTGTGCGGCTCCTTGTGCTTGCCGTCATCCACTGCCCATATACCTGGAGGAGCGATCCCAGTCTGTCCTCTCTGACACCTGCCAACACCATCTCTCTCTGCGCAGAGTTTTAAATCATTCACACTCTCCCCAGGGACAGGAGAAATTTGTGTTTTAGCCAACGCAGTGAGTTTTAATATGTTCCTAAAGTCTGTTGTGCTTACTCTCACAAAGAGCAACCACAGAATATAATATAACAAATTCAAGCAAGATAAATCTACCAACATTGAATCACAAGTGTATTTAAGACATTTTATTTTTCCTTTTTCATTATACCACATTTGAATGACCGTCACGTGATGGGAATTTTCATCTAACGGGACATAATGACATGTTAACAGTGTATTTGTGTGCTGGTGCTTTAGTTTCTTCCGGACAGTGGCGAGTATGTCTTCCAAAAACTTAATTCTTATCTGCATTATAGCTTAAGCCCTGCCCTTCAGAGGGAAGATCTGTTGTTTAAAGTTTGAGTATTGTTTCAGCGTTTGCAGGTTTGGGAATGGGGGGATCTGGGTCACCGCTGTGCTGCATTTGAAGTCCTGGGAGGCTTATCAACAGTACTCGCCTTCGTACATTATGCTCACACTATCATGTATTTCCCGCCCATGCTAGGTTTTATCATTGGAGACCACATGATTGGCTGCTTTCTGTCCTGGAGCAGGAGGTACTGATCTGCTGTGACCCTTGTGGCTTTTGTGTGATGGGTAGTGTAATACGGGCTGCAGTGCTGTTCTGATGAGAGTCCGGTTGGCAACACGTCTGCTGCAGCTTGGCTCTCATTTCGTGAAATTAAAGGCTGGATGACATATTCCGAGACACCTGCGTCCCTCAGCAGTTTATACAAGACTCACTCTTACATTGAAGCATGCTACCATTTTCTCACACACAAACACACACCCCCACACAAAACAGTTGCCACTGGCTGTGGCCTAAAAAACCAAGGCGGCGGTATAAAACCAAGTATAGAACATGGCTTTTTACCTCAACTCGTTGCACATTTCCTTCATTGTATGGTCTTAAACTGTTTGCTCTTCACTTTTAGAAATACTTAATAAAAATCTTTTTTTTTTTTTTAATGGGGGAAATATATTATTGATAATAAATTAACAATGACTGCTACTATGGACAACTTTGTAACATTTAACTGTAGCAATTTGAACTGATTTATGTTAAATCATTCAAATAGCTTCATGTCAACATTTCTTTGTGGTCACTCAGCCTGCAACTAGTCAGGATCTTTATCACTGTTGTGTCTTTGACACTGATTTGATTTGTAGCTAATGTGAAATAGGACCTGATAGGCAAATTAGTGATCTGGAGTTATTTGGCAGTTGGGTGAGGGGACAGTTTTCTCTCAGTCACACGCACGCTGACGCACATAAGCAGGTACATAAAACATGTACAGATGCATGCATATCACTGTTACTGTCTTTAGTGCAGTGCTCTGTATAACCTGAGTTTTTAAATTAAGTTTTCTGGTCGGGTTGGTGAAGCGTTAATTGAGATCTGGGTGCCAATGAAAGAGCCAGTACTGCTACTATCCCCGAGATAACATCAGGGTGGGAAACACTCACCGTCTCAGTCCATCAGGGACCCATAAAACTTACAGACAAGTGACTGAAAACGCTCGCTGCTTCACAGCCACTGTAAATTTACATTTAATTCATGTTTCACACACTGCTAACCAGAGTGGCGCCAATATGACAATGATACATATCCATCTCTCACGGAGTAACAATGTTTCTATCAGACTATGCTGTTGGTGGGGTGTGCGCTTATTTTTTCTCTCCATTTTATACGTTTTAAAATGGTTTAAGATCTATATGGGGTGCCTGTGGGGATTCCCCTGCAGAGTCTGTTTAATCTACCCTCCCCCCAAACCCTCTCTGCACCACTGAGGACAAACTTGCCCTGACATAGGCACTGCTGACTGCTCAGTGCCCTCTGGAGATTCTGCTAGCGGCAAACGAGATTGTTACCGGCACCTTCTTCATCTAGGGACACCTCAGGTCTGACCCTCGTGGGGGCAACAGTGATGGCCATCTGCCCTCTGATAGGATCGTCTCTGTTTCTCTCTCTCTCCCTCTCTTTCTCTCCCTACAGCCAGAGTAAATAAACCATGGCCAAGCGACCGTCCATCCTGGCCCCAGGGGAACCTGCATGCACACAGAAGATAACACATCACCGAGGGCTCCCCCTGTTAAAGATGAGCATTAATAACAATGAAAATAAAGAGGGCGATGTGGCGCCGTTTCCCCATTGTTGTTTATGCCACTGTAAAATTCAATTACGCAGCAGGGAGCAAGGGGCCTGCATTTATGTTCTGCCATGGCGACATTTCATTTGCGGTGAATCATGGCCCTGGGTGGCCAGGGGCTCTGTCTTCTCCATCTTTGGCACCACGTCTTTGGCCAGCAGAGGATGGGCTCCCCCACTAAGCCAGGTTCCTCTCAAGGTTTCTTCCTGCAAGCCTAGGGAGTTTTTC
>JAOVYW010000913.1:0-16945 GCA_025775045.1 Hiodon tergisus | reverse complement strand
GTCATAGTGTGTGGGAGGTAGCCCCAGTACAGGACCTGGTGTGATACTACACATATACCCCAAGCACAGGTTAAACCGTGTCTTTACAGTTGTTTTGGTGCTCAGAACCCACACCCCCCCACAACCCCATCACAGCACTCACACAATTGCGGATGCATCCGTGTTGACAGGATGAGGTACAGATGCAGAATGAAGCGCTCCCGGGTGGAACAGGAAGTCGCAACTCTGCAAGCTGGAGAGTCGTCAGGTGTGCTTTAGCGTGTCACACAATTTGGAACCCCCCCTCATGTCACGTCAGCTCAAAGCCTGTCTGACGGGCCTGTGGTTGGCCAGGCTGCGACGGCAGAATCGCCATCCATATTTCTCAATAATTCTGGACGGAGCACAACACCACTTCATTGTGAGTAATGGAAACCGAGGCCGCATGTCAATCTGTTCGCCTTATCCTGAACGAACAATGAGGCAAACAGATGGCAGCGGAGCAACCGCGGTAACACCCAAACCACAAACTGTTGCGCTCCTGCCGTTTACTACCCACAAACACACATCGGCCAATAAAACATCGCCTTTCCAGATTCAGAGTACGCTGCGCGCGGCGCGGTTAAAGGGAAAGCATTTTATGTAACTTTTTTTTTCCCCCCCGGAGAAAACAGTGGGAAAAGAATAGATTAGTGCGCCTACCCTTCTTCCTTATCTACCCGTTAGAAAGGCACTGTGGTCTCACCGCCCTGCTGAATTCGTTTAATAAGCGGTTTCTGCTTTGTCGAGCAGCAATTTAATCAAGGCGCTCGCTTCCTGTGAGTCTCCCAGACAACTTTGAGCAATTTTCATCACCCCGCTTAAGGAATGGCGAGAAATAAATATTCAAAAGGCTGACGTGCGTCACCCACGACTGGGCTTCATTAACTGCACATATTAAAATACAGAGGAGCGACCTCAGATGTAGAAATTTCCACCCTCCATTTTTAGGATTCCCGCACACAGGGGAGCCCGAGGAGGATGGGATTGATCTATTTCATATACCTGATTGTGGCAACAGTCTGGTGCCGGGTCTTCCTGAAAATATTCCAATTCAAATCCCTCTTTCAAAGCACGAGGCAAAACCTGTAGGCTTCAGAGATTTCACTGGATATCGATTCTCAAAGGATAAGCCCGACACAGGCGACTATCTTCATGAGCCACGCGGAGACTTTTCACAACAAAGCAAACCAAACCTAAAAAGTTGATCTTTTCCACCAGCAAAAATATTACATGACAACTCAATTCGCCCTTTGCATCCTGTGAGGGAGATGCTTTAAAAATGGCTAAAGATGACAAAATCTCTTAGACTAAAATCAATAGTCTTAGACATTCTGAGAGAATTTCTGTAGACCTTTCCATCCCCTCAACAGATGGCAGCTTCGTCTCCACTTGTTTCTTTTTCTTCTTCCTATCCTGCCATTTTCCACGCCGTTACATTGTTTTTAAAAGCATTTGGTGTCAGCAAAAAACAGATGTCAATACAAAGTTGGTTAAGCTGACATGCAATTAACCAGCCCCTGTCACCACCACCCTGGACTGGAGACGTGCCACTTTAGTTCCTTTTTTTTTCAATAGACCAAAAGCTTGTCCAGCAAATCCTCAGTTCGCTCCCTTATTCATTTATCTATTTAATTCATTTCATACAGCTAAAGTGCAGAATTAGGGCCAAGCTAAGGTTTGAGAGCCAATTAATTGCAAGAGTAGCGGCCCCATAATCACAGTTGTGTCGGTTCTTGACTCCGACCTGCATAAACAGCTGAGAATGCAGAGCCCCCAAAGGTATCAGGGAAGAGGGGTGAGATCCCTGAAGTCCATCCGCAAATAATTTCCCAACATCCGCAACTAAGCCATGTTCGCTTAACACACACACAGCACACAGATCTTTATCATAGGAACCCAGATCAGGTGTGTGGCATAGTGCTAAAGAAAACTGGTTTGTGACTAGAGGCTTGCAAAGTAAATCCCATTAGCTATTCTTGTTGCACCTGAAAAGGACTTTATAATAAATTATGAACAACAAAGAGAAAACCAACACACACATTATGGCTTTTTACGGGTACGAAAACATTACAAGCGACGGATCTGTTTTTGGGTCTGTGTGTGTGTATTAAAGACATCTTTTCTCCAATCCATAGTAAAATGACTGAATCCACAGCGTGTCCACACCATTTGGCCGACTGTGGCAATGCAATGTGTCGAATGTTTTTGCTAATTGTGTAATAACTTGCATTGGGGAAATCTGTTTAAACTATAAAACTTAAAAATAATTGCCAAATTATGGAATTGGGCACTCTAACTTGTGGAGCAAATATGAAACCTGCTCTGGGCATCTATCTAGGGAGTTTTTAAGTATCGGCACTAATGTTCAGCTCTACGCAAAAGCCTTATCTTCCGAGAAAACAACCACACACACACACACACACACACACACACACACACACACACACACACACACACACACACACACACACACACACAATCAGATTCTCTATCTTTATCAAAGGACAGCGGCAACTTCAGAGAAACACGCCCACACACGCAGACAGCAAACACAAAAACACACCCACACACACAAATTCTTTCCATCTGAAGCAAAGGACGGCACCAGCTTCAGAGGAACACACTTCGGGAGCTGTTGACTGGCAAACAAAACTTCATACAAAATTGATGGAACATCGGCATAGTCCCAGCAATGCAATAATGTGCAATTCATTGGCCGTTAGCGCATCTGAAATGGAGAGTGATGAAATGGCCCTCGGGGCTCTGGGAGACGCTAGGAGAGAATGACTCTTCTTCTCCATATATCACCAGCGGCCTTGCTTTGGGATAACTCTCACAGAATGGCTGACGTAGCTGCGAGGAGAGCGTGGTTCAGGGGGAACGAATGGCGAGCGGCAGGTGGGAGAGGCATGGAGGGGGAGGGGGGGGTCCTTTCCCAGAATGCAGCGTGGTTCAGGGGGAACGAATGGTGAGCGGCAGTATCATGACAAAACACCAGGCAGGTGGGAGAGACATGGAGGGGGAGGGGGGGTCCTTTCCCAGAATGCAGCGTGGTTCAGGGGGAACGAATGGCGAGCGGCAGGTGGGAGAGGCATGGAGGGGGAGGGGGGGTCCTTTCCCAGAATGCAGCGTGGTTCAGGGGGAACGAATGGCGAGCGGCAGTATCATGACAAAACACCAGGCAGGTGGGAGAGGCATGGAGGGGGAGGGGGGGTCCTTTCCCAGAATGCAGTGTGAGGGCAGTAACAAACGGCTGAATCCCACGTCTGCGCATGTCTGCAGTCCGCAGCATGGCCGCCTCAGAGCGACGAAGGGGAGGCATGCCCACGCAGCCAGCTGGTCTTCTTGGACTCTTGGGCTGGTGACACATCCTTGGGACCGGGAAAGTGCCCAGTTCGTTCCACCCCCCCCCCCCCTTCTGATTGCGCTAGGATACCCTCCGACAGCCGGGAGAGTCTAAGACTGAGTAGCGTTTGTTTATCGTGCCTCAAAGCACCTGCAAGGCACACGCCCACACAGAGCAAGGAGGCGATCACCTTTGCTAATAAGCGCATAATCCTTTACTTGTTTTATTTATTTATTTATTTTAAAGTCAGATCCATGATTGCAGTCTGCTCTGCTCCGCAGGTTGCCACGGCAACAGCCTAGACCACCTGGGACCACAGAGCCAGCGGAGGAGTGTTGGAGTGTGTATATCAATGAGGATGTAGTGTGCTCCGCCAGATCTCCTTCCGTGGCGTAAAAGCAGCAGAAGACGTCGCTACCGGGGAGTCCTCTGTCATCGCTGCACCGCTCGAAAGAAACCGCTTAAAATAAGTCAACACCAGCGAGCAGGTTTACCACACCGGGCACTTGCAATCCAAAATACTGAGCATCATTTTTCACTAACCCTTCTTATATACTGACCACTTCTATACTATACAGTCTTTCTGTACTATAGCAATGGTATAAAAGCATAGTGTAGTAACAACAATAAGCGACCAGTGTTAGACCTCATTAGGCCCACCATTCTGTGCTAAAGAAATGTGGTTTATGATTCGAAAACCATTCAAAAACAACACAGGGCAGGGCAGGTTTTTTCGTTTGGCTTTTTACAGAGATGACTAACCTTATTTTTGTTATGGCAGATAATGTCCCCCCCCCCACCCCCCTGCAACCTGTGTCTGCACCTCACCTCAGCTCCAACCACTGACACCTCATTTATTCTCCTCCGCCAACAGCCGGCCTTGGAAATAACTCGTATAGAATAGCGTCCCTTCCGTTCCCCCTATCCTTGTGACAGGATTTCTCTTTCTCCCTCTCTCTTCCTTCCTCACTTCCTCTCTGCCCCTATCCCCTCAACGCCCCTCTGTACCTCCCCCTTTCTCCCTCTGCCTGTCAGATAATCCTCAAAAACAAAAATTAGTATTGGTAAGGGAAGAGTTGTGAACAATTACTTAAATATTAATCTGGGGGGGGGGGGGGTGTTAAAGTAAACAACAACAAAATTCAATGATCCTTTTTGACTTTAAAAAGAGCCGAAACATCCTGAGGAAATGACCTGCGAAAGCAAATATGCGAACACAAACATGCTTATTTAAATGCTTTCTTTTGAAATACTTCAATTAAAACTAGGCAGCAATTTTCCAAAACAAACTTCAGTGAATCATTACGTTCTGAAGAACCTCTTCAACTCATTTAGTGCAGACACACCACCCGCTATCTACCCAGGAGATCGTCACGCATCTCGCGAGTTGGCAGTCGGAATGATGAAGCACCGCGACAGCACAGTCAGGGAAAATCTCCCCCCCAGATTCAGAGTGGTCTCAGAATCAGGCAAGAAGTCCCCGCAGAAGGACACGCGGTCTGAGCAGAAGGGTGCACGCTCTGCACTACAGGCCCTGCTGACAACCAGGTTTCGTTTCATCTCCTGGCTGCACAAAACAGGTCGCATCTAAGACAGGTGGCTCGTTGAAGGGCAAAGGGAGCGCATCCAGAATTAACGAGCAGGCAGGAGTGAAGGCGCCTTAACCGGCCATTGATCAACACCACCTCTGCTACAGAAATCTCAACTCTGCTCAATCTCAACACGGGGCCTACTGAATCCTTACAGATGTTTAACTCTCCGTGGCATTAAAAGGTGTCAGAGCCATTGCTGCGGATTCAGCCGTGGGTCAACTTAGGTCAGCACGTGTGTGATGGTTTTAGGGTCAAGACGGAGCAGTTCAGGTGACTCTGTGATCAGCGAGGCAATATTACACTGGGCACCGCCTGCCGGGGAAACTGATGTCCTCAAAGCGCTTAAAATTGAAGGGGGGTGGAGGAGCAAACTGGGACAAATGGTCCCAAAGTGGTCTCTCCCCACCTTGGACACTCCTGCAACAGAAAGAGGAGTCAAGTGGAGTATCAGGAAACGGCAACATCCAGATCTCTGTCCAGCTGGGTGCTCTGTCTCTAGGTACACTGACCCGCAGCTCCTGCACGTCAAACCAGGGGGGGAACATGGAAGGAACGATCGTGGCTAATCGATAGCACTGCCTGATGAACGCCGATGCAAACGTAGCACTGCAGTAATAATTTAACACATGACTAGTGCCGACCCTGAGCTGTATTAATATCAATTAGGTTAACGGCTGGCGGCGGTGTGCGCCGGCCTCTCGGGCATGACCTCTGCATTTAAATCAGTGTGAAAAACACTGATCAAAAATACCGAAAAACACTGATCACCATGACAGGGCTAACCTCGGTAGCCATTGAACTAGCTGCTAAATTGCCACCTAGTTGGGTCCTGCTGCTTGAAACTGATCAATAGCCATACATTTTATGTAAGAATCTAAATCATGTCAGTATCTCATCAGTAATTGGTATTTTAATAATAGGAATCATGGAAAACAAAAGTGCGGTGTTTACCGGCTAATTAATAGAACAAACCGAACTGACAGTTCCTATTAAACTAGCTATTGATGTGTGAAGATCTGTCTATTAAATTGAACAAACTTTCTAATTTCATCCAAATCCTACTTTGTGTGGCTAATAACTCTCAAGGGCTTTGTGGAGAATCAATTGGGATTAGCAAGAATTGTGGCTGAAAGTGCATAGTGAAGGCCAATTTCCCATCAGGCCCAGCAACACCTTTCCAGCTCTTCATTGGCGAAAACTAGGCCTCCATTACTGAGGCATTGTATTCGTTTCCACCTCGCCCATAGTTTAAAAACAGCAACAGGAATCCTCCCATTCCAACTATTTCTGCCCATAATCTCTCTCTCTCTCTCTCTCTCTCTCTCTCTCTCTCTCTCTCTCCCCCCCCTCAGTCTTTTCCAGTCACCACTTCATCACCCGGAGTCTGGCCACAGGGACAGTGACACATATCCACAGCGATGCGTGGCAGACAGCGATTGGTCTCCGCCCAGTGGAATTTTCTCCAGTAAATAAGCCACCGAACAGACACGGCAGGAGTGAGGGAGTGGGAGAAGCTCCCCCCCCCCCTTCCATAAATCACCTGTCAGATACCATCAGCCGAACGCGTCCACTGGGCTTTTTCCTCACGCATCTCCACCGCACACAAGACCCCCTCTCCGTCACTGGTTGTCTGCCCTGCCTTGCCCATGACGGGGTCACTGACACCTCTCCAGGATCAGTCCCACATCTGAATAATCCCACGCCCAACAGCTCCGGCCTAGACTGAAACAGCGCCGGCTCATGAGTTGAGAAACGCACCGGCTTTCAGCGACCGGATATCAGCAGGCAGGGTAACAGAATAAACTTTACCTTTAACAAAATCAACTGCTTGATGTCCATTGCATTACGTAATGCTTTTAAATTACGCCATGGATTAACTTTGAAGATGAAATGCCTATACTGGGCACCTTCGGTAAATGCTGAAGAGTGGGGAGGAATTAAAAACCCAACACCTTCATGGACAGTGCACCAATTCCGCCTTGCAACATTTCTCTGGAAGCCAGACTGTCCTATGACTGTTGCAAATGCAGGACAATGACATCCTAATCCAAACACAATATGGTTCTAATCCACACAAAACACAATTGTAAAACAAGACAAACGCAGAAATCAGTGAGAAGCGTTTTTCTTTTTTGTAACGAGGCAGAGAGAGGGAAGCTTGGGAACAACAGCAGTAATCCTGGTGTTTGATACTGCACTGCAAGAGGCTGATAAACACCCAGATCTAATAAGAACACAAAGAGGAGGGGAGAGAGAAAATGTCAAAGCCACAAGTAGATAATCTCTCATAACCCTTGTGTGTGTGTGTGTGTGGGGGGGGGGTGGTTGCTGACTCTTTCAAAGCCATTCTGATGTGAGGGGAAACTAATAAACAAGTCATCAAAAACAAGCGGGACAAAAAAACTACAACAAAAAACAAGAAATCGATGTGCCCTTGAAGTGTCTTCTCCCGCCTTCCAGTGCACTGTTGGCTCTGAGACTGACATCAGTCAATTAAGATTGTTAATTCATCTGCTTTGTTAATTAGATCCCTCTTGCTCCGGATGTCGTCAATCCTGCTGCCTTGCAGAGGCCAGAAACACATTTGCGCCTCAAAGATCGAGGGGGCCAGGGCGGGGAGAAGTCTCCTGAATTAGGAGCGCTTCCCGATTCTGTCCTCCCATCTGCTGTTCTGTAGCCACCGTCGCCCGAATAGCAGATTGGTTAGATATGCATTTAGAGACCAGATAGTTCGGTTCCCTGTTTAACTGCTAAGGTAATCTCTATTGTGGTTATGTCTTCCATCCATATTTGTATTCTTAATTCTGCAGCTTTCAGGGATAGGAACAACTGGGAGTTGATGTCTCCTAAAGTTTGCGATCATTTCCGAGAGACAAAAAAATCACTCTGATTTCGGGCATATTGTTCATGCATGGGCTCATGAATGGGAACACACAAACTATCTATGTGAGAGGGACAGCCTTGATAGGGTGGGATCCTCACTACTACCATTCGCTACTTATTTTAAAACTGAACAGCCTCCCAATGAAAATCAGCCCCTTGTTGTTAAATCAAGGGTTTCACCCACTAGCAACCAGTTCCTCTACATTATCCATTATAAACGACTGGGCCACAATCCAATCACCATTCACGCATTCAATTATCCACTCATGGCAAGGCAGATACCCTACGCCAAGAAAACATCTAATGCAATCTGCCACGGAACAGAGGGCCACGGCCCCCTGACAGTGAAGTGCAGGCCTCAGCATGTCCCAAGGCCCCCAAGAGACCTTCAGCCAGGCTGCACTGACAGGGAGGGGCAGCACCGGCAAGCACAGGTACGAGAGGCGTCCAGACTTATTTACCGCCGATAGCAGTTGTCCAAATGAGTGCGCGCTCACCTTCCTGCCAATGAAATCCAGAGAAGCTTGATGGTCACAGAGTCCCAGGTGGTGAGGAGCCTCACTATGTTTCCCATGTCCTCCCTTTCAAATTGCCTGCCGGGGCACACTGTCAAATTACCTTCTCATCGATTACCGGCATGAGAATCACTGGGGTGTCCGGCCCTTGGAGATTCCTTCACTGTCGAGCAGTTACGGGGGATTGCATATGGCACCTGTAACCTCTAGACACCAGGAATTCATGACTTGGGAAGGTGGTGTCAGACAACACCTACTGAAAACCCTTTGGAGTTTCCTACTAAACTGAGTAGTGTAGCAGTCCAGATGATGGGCTTGTAACAAAAAAGTGCTGCTGTACTCCGATGCGCAAAGCATGTAATGTTAAACGGGCTATTCGCAGACTCTTACAGTAGGGACACATATCTGTAGTGTGACTAGCAACAGGCCTGTTATAAAATAGTGATACTTTAAACAACTAACTCCCCAGAAATTGTAAAAACAAAAAAGTATATATTATCTTCTGAGGATAAGAGAAACTAGACAGCATCACAATGTTAATCCTAAAGGGCACAGAGAACAGGTCGCCAAGCCTATTAAGACTGTCCAAATTTACGGACAAAATTCCACTGACACCTTTCTGTTCGCTCCCTGAATTGTAAATGTTTTTCGTTTTTTTTTCCAGCATGGAAATCATGTAGATGAAAATTGGCATATTCCTTTGCATATTTCTTTTCAGATACCAATGAAAATCCAGCAGAACGGCCCCGCATTCAATGGCTGGACTTTATTTGACAGCCCCAAATAACCGCTTTATGTGAGGCAGGTAAACTAGCAGCTGTGCGGGTTTCTGGTTTTTTCTGGTTTTTAGATTGCTAATGTCAATCTGTGAGGCAGTTGTCCAAATGCTTTAAAAAAACTGAAAAAGCGACGGATGTACGGACAGCTGGAACAAACAAAAAAATTTAAGGATTGAAAAACTTTAAAGACCCAGCTAGAACTGGTCGCTACTTGACAATTTAGCATTCGACACAGTTCGCCCCGACCTAAATAACCAGATGAAACCGTTCCAGTTGAATAAAACCAGAGACAGTATTTTGACTCCCTCCTCTCCTGCAGGATTCTCATCAGAAGACTGACTCACTTATACTGGAAGCCCCCTATAGGAGGAAGGGGGGACTCCTTGTTCAGCATTCAAATGAGCCAGAATTACCCTTGAGAAAAAAACGAGGGGAAAAAAAGCTTCTGTTGCATTATGCAACATTCTGAGCCAAATATGGAGTCTGTCTCTCACCAAGCAAGAGAGAAAGGGTAGATCACTCTTCTGGAATCTTCTGTCGCACAGGGATTTCTTCATTGTTTTTTCTTTTTTCCTTGCTTTCTTGACGGACAGTTTGGGGGGGATGAAGGGGTTAGCCAATTATGTTTTCCGACACAGACAGACACGAACACAGACACGTGCACACGTGGACACACACATGCACACTCACGGGCAACCCAAGAAGCCTGTCAAAGCGCATAGCTGCCGTTCCTCTGCGACACTAAACCCACCCCCACACACCATCATTTAGCTGCAATAGTGCCCATCTAAACCGAAGCTGTCAAGCATTCTTGTCCATGTTGGAATGCCATGTCAATTGATTGATCCTCAACTGAAGATGATAATCAGATCCATTGAGCATGCGGGCATCGTTCCGGTGTGAATTGAACAGCACAGTACAACCAACATGTATGTATTATTATATAGGGTACCAGACTTGTATTAAGTGAGAGGAAAAAATGGAATCGGACATCTACGCAGCAGAGCCAATAGGATGGGGCATACATGCAATCAGTGTGGAGCTTGGGTAGCTCATGTCACTTTGCAAACAATCTTGAATCTTAGAAGAAAAAAAGATCCACTGAAATATTAATGTGTAGGGTGTGGGAAAGAATGCCTTTTCTCCTCTCTGTTCCACACTTCTCATGTATTCCTCAGTAAACTGGCAGACATCAATCTTTAAATAGAGTGGGATTCACGGCCAAACTACACACATAGTTAGAGGAGCTAGGCTTAGGCAACTGGTTCTTCCGGTAACTGCTGGGTTTTGTTATTAGTAACATATAAAAAGTACATTAACAACATAGGCAGATACATGTATCTAGGTACTGAGAACTGGTTGGGAGAATATTCACAAGCAAAGACAGTGTTGTTTTATTGTTCATATAACAATGTATAGGTTAATAACAACAGCATTCACTAGAATGAATAGAGTGGGTTAAGTACAGGAAGTTGGAATCTGTAAACTGTCTGAAACATTGAACAGTGAAACCCAAGCATCTGGGACTGCAACAGGTTTGACAACAACTATAATCTGCCTGAACAGAGTCAGTTCAGCAAACAGTAACCCCTCTGAAATCCAATTAAATATATTTACGCTCTCATTCATTTAAATAAATAGGACACACTTGTTCCTATTAAAATTAAGTTTACGGGTCACCACCAATTAATTTGCCATTAATACAGCATTTAATTCCATTTCATAACTCAAGCCTTTGTGGTGTTTTCCATCTTGCTTCATAATAGAATCTCAAGATAGGTAAGTGTGCAGGAGATGGTTAAAGCTAAAAAACAAACAGCAACCTATATCAACCAAATCCATTTAAAACAACAACATTTGTAATACACTTCACTTATTGATTTTGGCAAAACACATTTATGAACTACAGCATTAAATATATTTCTAATGGAATACACCGACATCGATTTTCACAGAATGTGCAGCTAGGAAGACGAATGCCTCTACGTGATCTTTACGAAAATGTGCTGTATTAATCCTGTCTGATCTGGTCCGAGTGAATAACCTGGACTGAAACTGGACTGAAGACCGAAGGTGAGGATGCCACAGATACTACCACCTGGCGATATTTGTTTCCATCTATGCTTCAGTGTGTAACATGGCAAGATATACTATAGAAATTTCTCATTTGCTCTATATTGCAAATTATATAAAGGTCTACGGTATAAGTAGCTATGTCACCAAAAACTTTACATGTTTTTCAGTACAAATGACAAAATCTAGTAAATGTTTGAATATCATTCCACAGTTCCAGTGAATAGTCACCGTTTCATTGTTTTTTTTATGCATTAAGTTACTCCAACGCAAAACCCAGAATGTGTTTTTTATGGAATTTTTTCAATGAGACTTTGAAATAGGAATTAATCTTTCTTATATACACATCGTACTCCAAGGATTCTAAGTAAGAATAAAAGGGAAAAGTAAATAACAAATTCATGTGAATTTAAAAAGGAGAAGTCAGGTTATTTGCATTGCAAATAGGAATTATTATGTATTGAATTCCTTTACGCTGGCACACCTAAATTAATTTTGGTACACAATATTACCTTACCGAGTCTCACACCTATGTTGAACGACCTCCATCTGTGTGCAGAAATAGTGGTCCACAAGATTCTGGACTACAAACATTTGCCCCTGTGGGGGTCCTTGGTCAGGTAGGTAACGTCGAGTCATCAATGGAAACAGATGACCATTCCAAACACCTCAGGGATAAAGTTCTTGAAAAGCACAAATCTGGAGAAGGTCACGAGAAACTATCCAAGTTTTTGAATACCCCACAGAACACGGCGTACTCAATTATTAAGGAGCTGAAGTTGTATCGCACTGCCATGACAGTCTAGCTCATGCGATCCCTCTGAACTTAGCAGCCCGACAAAAAATAAACTGAAGGATGCCCCTGTGACCCCCGACGAAATCTTTGGAAGATATGGCTTAGATGGGAGAAAATAGGCAGTAGTCGACAATATTACGAACACTCCGCAAAGCTTGCCTGCATGGTGCAGCAGGGTGGCAAAAAGAAAACCACTACATTACATTACTACACTAAAATAAAATAAAAAGCTTTTTGGGATAAATGCTACAGAGCTGTAGAAGTAATACGCAATGGAGACGCTTCTCATCAGCTTCTCTAGCATGCTCATTTAGAAGGGAATGGACAGGGCAAAGTGCAGGCAAACCCGATACGAAAGCCTGTTTCAGTCTGCAAGGCGGAAATTCACTCTTCAGCAGTATGACCCACAGCAGAGAACCCAAAGCTACAAGCCCGAGCTTGAATGCTATTGAGAATCCACGATCCAAATCCGTGATCCAATACCAACCCAGAAAACCTTGCCAGGAAGAATGAGAAAAAGGGTTCCAAGCCAATGTGCAAAGTCAGCCTGATCTCATCTTAACCCTTAGCTCTAAGCATTGGGGAAATGTACAATAACACCATCCAATGGGAACTTCTACCCTACTGCAAGTTTGCATTTCCCTTGTAGCCACTGCTACAAGTTTAGGCTGCCCACAATGAAGACCAGTGCTCTGACCGCAGTGTCCCACAGCCTGTGAGGCCACAGCAGGTTTGGGCTACCCACAGCAAAGACCAGGTGAAGACAGGATGTCCACCAGTAGAGCTCCACCACACCCACCACCACCACCCACCACATCAATGGCCTTCTGTTACAAGTCTGGCGCATTAAATGTCAATGTCAATAACACCGGGGCTGGGACAAAATCAGAACTTTGGAAACCCACTAATCGCACTTCACATAATTGTGTAATAGTGATTTTGATTTATGGGTCAATGAAATAAGGTACTTACAAAAATAAGAAATCACTATTAAGTACAATTTTATTTAATGTGAAGGTTTGTCAAAGTTTGGATTTGGTCCCAGCCTAGACATCGATATGACATTGTTTTTCTTTACTAGCCAGTCTGATAGAATTACATGAGCACTGAAATAATTTTTTTTTTTAATCATCTGAAGATTGAAGAGGTTTGGCCTATCAAAGGCAACTCAAAGACATTTACATTCTGCAACTGTAATTGGCCTTATTGGCTTGGAATAAATGAGCAACTTTAATACTAAGCCAAACTAAATCCAGCAAATAGCTAGGATTGATTTTGAAGGAAGGATTGATTTTACGATATGTGATCGAGAAAATGGCTTAATCTGAGATTCAGTGCCGATAAAACTGAACACATTCTGGCATAAAAAGTGAGAGTCCTTGCACAACTCTGCTGTAGAAACAATAACACAACAAACCATTTCAATATAGTGAGCATACTTCAATGATGTCTCCCCTTGGCTGCCTGAGTGTAAAAGAGTCCATGAAACACCACAGAACAGCCACAGTAAAAATAAAATTCACACTTTCTGGGGTAGTACAAACTTAGTTGAATTGCCAAAACGCCAATTTAAAGCAATTAGTAGATTTACAGACTTTCACAGTGTAAAAACTTTGCTTTTTTTTTTTTTTTTAATCATCCAGGAAAGCAGAAGCAAAAAGGGGAACAAAAAACTGAAGTGTAACTGTTCAGTATGCATACCAAGTAACAGGGGTGAATGACAGCGCTGTAGATAGAGATTAAGTCGTTTGATCAGCAATACAAATCCAAGCTTTATGTTGTCCCTCTGATTAAAAAAAAGCTAATATTTTAAAGCCCTTTAGAAACACACAGACCACTGGAACAGTAAACACACAAGACATTATATAAACATATAAACACCAAAGATTCAGAATGAAAAATTGCTATGATATTCCTAAGAGTGACAAATATTTTAGAATTCCTTTCCGCTGTTCTATGACTGCAAACGCTGAGTTGTTTGAAGACATGAGGAACCTCTTCTCTATGGCCATGCTGGTTACCCATAATTCCCCACAAGCCAAGAGAAGGGCACAGAGAAATAGACGGTGCCACCTCTGTTTTCGCAACCCCCCAGTTGACCTCCCTCAGACAATAGGCAGGATATAATAGGGAACGGATAACACGGGGCTGAGGGTGTTGTCATTAACTTGACATTGGACGAACCGACGGATATCTCCGTTTCTTCTGTAATTAAGAGGAAATGAATCGGGGAGAGAGAACTGAATGTCTATTGTACCTTCAAAGACGCTGTTATAATCAGCGTCGCTAAGAGCAGCCCTCGGGCCAGTTGCTCCATTGTGCCGGTGCTTAAAACCACAACACGCAGTGACTCTTTATAAGATACCCCGTCCTCTAACATACACAATCAGTATGTAGGCCAAGGCTTCTGAAGGTTGCTCCGTCATTCAGGGATTCTAATTGCAGGGTTTCCGACGCCAGCTAATCCAAATGTTTTCCCTGACGGTCGTCTGGCGAGGTCGGGCCACCGCGGGCCGGGGGGACCCTACAGGCTAAGTAAATACTTCAGAGAGACTCCAAACGGATTAGGTTTAAGAGAAAAGATGAGCCTGGCGAGCGCGCATGGATGGAGGATGAAAATAACACTGCTCGAAGCATGAATGAAAGCTATTAGTCAATTAGTTCGACTTTCAGCGGATGCCATCAGACCTTGGTAACAGTTACCGATACTTATCAATTTTGTTTGAGGGCGGGCAGGGGCGTGTCGATGTGTGTGATGCAGTGCCCTATTCATCACAAGAACCAGGTTTATTTCTCAAGCAGATGCATTTCTGCCTCAAGTTGCAGGTCAAATTGAGTCAAATACGTATTTCTTTTCTTGATTTCCCCCAAGAAAAAACATAAAGCCAACCTTGCAGAAATGAATAACTCGGTGATGTCTGTGTCAGCTGGATCCCCTGCCATTTGGGCCTTTGCCCCAGTGCAGTATGTGCAGTGCGTAACGTGCATTCACACACCCTCAAGCCAATGCCCTTATTGTGCTGCTAAAAGACTTACAGAGTCCGGCGGCTCTGTGTGTTGGGTGTGAGGGATTATGGGAGTTTGGGGAGAAAATCCTGTCATGGCATAGACTGGCAGCCACCGGCTCAGACAACAAATAGAGCTTGGAGACGGCAGCAACCTCGTCCAGCAACCAAAATCCGCCCCCTCCACCACTCCCTGGTACCACTTTACCTGGTCGCAAGACCTCATTGCTTGCTGAAGACACTTCTTGTCCACTTGAGGCATAACTGGAGTGATGTGCAACCATTCTGTCAACCCCCACCCTCTTCACTGAACCAGCTAATAAGCAATCATTGACATTTTGGGTAGCAGCCATCAGGGGTAGTTTAAACTGTAGAAGTACATGGATTCAGAATAGAAACAGATCGTGGTTTGGAACACAAGCACAAATCCTATTTAATTTCTCACGCGCAGACATGCAGAAATGGTTAACAGGAAAATACATAACGCACAGCTTGAAAAATTATCACAGTGATACTGCTGACATTATTTCAAAAAGAGCTGACTTCATGTTTCAATCATATGCAGATTACCTATACTTGACAACGTTTTTTTTCTTTTAATACATCATTTTCTTTACCATCGTTTCTCGCCTGTCTGTGTATGAACTAGCACAGTTTCTGACACCACAGCCCTTAATAAATATCTGAATTTAAAGGCAGTATTTGTTGTCAATGTGTCATCGTGTTTAGATACTACATGGCAACAAATTAAATGCACTTATAAACACAAATGACTATTGGATACACATATGTTCTATATTTAATGTGGCTTTTGTGTGGAAGCTAACTAGAGATCATCTGTGTTATCAAAACATGCAAGTTGAACAGCGAATATCAAGGTTGGAATAACAGCTGTTGTGATACTGTAAGCATTTATACATGCACCTGTTTTGCCTGAAGCTTGATTCTCCAAGCGCCACAATCAGCGAGGTACTATTGCCAGGGGATCATTGGAAGTATTGGCATCCACATTTAAATCAAGTCCACAAGTACATGAAAGATGCAATTTCAGGAGTGTACCCAACCAAGCCATGTTAATTGGCTGCATTTTATGGATTGCGGTAATTGAACAAGCGCCGAAACTTGCTTGAATGCCCTCGCAGACAAGGTCTTATTAGGGTCGCCAGGGAGCTCCAAAATTTTCTAATGTGCTGGGCAGTTAATTACAATTATGTCATTATTTTGATCGATAAATATTAACGCCTTTGAGGAGATTTGACCGATTAAGAATTCTGACTGAAACTTAGCTCTCCATTGTTTCCTTTGGAGCAGAACATGAAGGAATTTGAGGAACAGGAGAATGAGTAGGAAAATAAGTTTATTTTAAGAAAGCTGTTAATTATTGACTTTCACATCTTAGACGGCAAACTGGTCTGAGCGTTTTTTCTGTTCGCTGTCAGACGTCTCCCGTGAGAAGCGCACGCTACGATAACATTTTTGGTAGGCGCAATGTGTAGCCACAGCCAATTAAATGAGAACAAAGCAGAAAGTGCACAGCTGAATGGTGACCGCTAAAGAGACGAGAAGCGCTCGGCTCGCGGGTGCCCTTTATGTTGCTGATTTTGTGTATAAGTTTGTTTATTCGAGCGCTCAGAATTTTACACCAAAATGATTGTAACCCTGGGCACCGAATGTCTGATCACCACAGGAGATGCAGGCCACCCACTGATGCCACTACCGTCTACACTATCTATTACTGCGTGACCAGCTCCACCTCGTCTCCGTTGACTCGTGGTACAGGACTTCACACCGGACAACTTTTATACCACATCATTAAATGTTATGTGGTTATTATCTGTGTATATATATATATATATAGGGACAAAAGTATTGGGACACCTACACATTACACCTACAGGAGCTTTTATGACATCCCATTCTAAATCCATAGGCATT
>JAOVYW010000912.1:0-16947 GCA_025775045.1 Hiodon tergisus | reverse complement strand
CACCCACCACCCCCGCTATCCCCCACTTATCTATCCCAGAGTCTGCTATCAGAAATTCTTACTGTTTCCTGATCTTGCCTGATAACAGATACTCCAAGTGCTAGGCTGACATAGTAATACCTGACGATCAATATTAAAAAAAAACACACAATAATCCTCTTGTACCGTATACTTTGGTTGTTTACCGCTGTCATTTTGGACCACCCGAGCTGCTGTTAATCTACTTTAAGCGCTTTTAGTGAAAATTATTATCTTCAGACAGCACTTTCTAGCGCGCATCCAGTACGCATGACTGGACGACTCGATCTCCAGGTATCTTTACATCCAATATGTTTAACGTACATGTTGTTATGTTAAGCCCATTCTGCACTAAATAATGGTTCACAACATAAGAAACTTACAAACTGAATAACATAGGATGGCCATGGATGTATCATTGCAGAATACTGCATTCAAAAGGAATTTCAACTGCCCCATAGTAACCCCAGATGGAACAATTAATTGGCACAATACTTGATTATTAAACTGAACACATCAATAATGGCATCTTGAAAGTAAACATTTTCTCTTTATTATTATTAAGTTGAAATCTAACCAGTTTTCAAAATATCACTATAATTATAATTTCTATGGAGGGAGGTCAAAGTAAAAAATTTGAATATGTAAAAAAATTATTTTAATTATAAGGAAAACACAAAAAAAGAACAAATCTAAACATTTACAGTGCACGAATAATAGTGCGAAATCACTGAAACAACGTCATGAAGGTCACAGGACAGGCTGTCAATTGGCATAGCAATCGGTGAGAATTTAGAGAGAAAGTTACAGGTTTCCTCCTGTGCTCTATTTGCTTTCATCCCTGCCCCAGGATGTCAGGACACTCATTAGAAATACGTAAAAAGTTTTTCAAAGCTTGAAAATATTCAATATTTTAGATAATTCTAATGGCAAGGTTGCATGGCACTGTAATAAACAATATCACATTATTTATAGAATGGCTGGCAGTTAACCACAGCAATTATTTACAATTTGAGCATTTGATCAAATCAAGCTTTCCATATCTAATATGAAGCAAATAAATTGCATGCCTGGTCAAAATACAATAATCACCTGGAATATATTAAATTCAGATTTAAGTGAGGTTTTTTCCTGCATTTAATTTTATATTGGTCTGTTTTTATTTGCTCTGGAAAAGGGTATTTACAAAATCACTTTCATCAGACTCTCTGACTAGTTTACAAAAAACTAAAACAAGGTTAAGTGTCCAGTTTTTAAATATGAACAGTTTTACAGAAAAAAAAACCCTAAGGACTTTAGTACCAACCTGTTTCCACACGCCCGCTTATGCGAGGTCTTGAATTGCTACAAGTTTCCCATACAGAGGAGATTGAGCATTGTCTCCTTCCTGTTTGCTGTGCTTGCCCTTCAATGGAAGAACAAATGGGATTCGTTGACGGTCCCCCCTCCAGTTTGACAGGCTGTTGCTGTGTGATGTCATTGATTGTGACAGGGAGAAGAATGTTGTTTTGCTGCTGCCTAAAAGCAGCAATAAAAAAAACCACAAATCATCTGTGGGATAGCGGATGAGTTAACTTCTGTTAACTACTCTGTGCAGGACCTATAAAATAAAATTTGACCATTCCCCCCCCCCACACGTACCAAATATTTATGTTGTGTTGTCATGGTATGCTATGGTAACTTGAATGTACAGGACGTGGGGTTGGGTAATATATTAATTTTTAAAAGAGGGTTGTATGTGCCGAGTGCCATTCTCATGATGTGATTCTCTTTCTGCATTTCTATAGTTAATCTACAGTGAAGTGCTAACTTTTCACCTTAATGGGTTTGGGCCCATAGTTTGCTTACAGGCTTTTTTTTAGAGCCGCAGTCACTAAATGACATCAGTAGGAGCCCAATATATGCTCCTAGTAAACCTGGACACATTGCAAGTGCTAAGTCCAGCCTAGAGCCCTCAGCTCTATTAAGCCCCTAGCGATGCCATTTTGTATTCACCTCCTGTGGTGCAACCCATCCTTTATTTATTTATTTATTCATTCATTCTTGCATGTATCTTTGTGCTGGTGATATAGTTTACAGATTTTTGTCGGTCTGTGGTAAGTTATGATTTGGGAGGTGTTTATCGTTTTAACCCTTTAGTTGGATATTCTGTGATTTGGGGAACCTGATTTGTATTTCAGGCCTCTACCCCATGTTTGAGAGTTAGGTGGTCCCATCACTCTTCTTCATTCATTTAGCATATGTCCGCTTAGTGCCACAGAAACAAAAACAAAAGACATTTTATCACGTTTAATAAAGTTGTGTTTAATTGCGTTTTCTGTTTTTTTACCTTTTTTTTTTTTTACTACTAATAAAACAAAAATGCTTTTAAATACAGTTATGTAAAGTGTGATTAGCAGTTTACCAAAGTTTTGATAAAGTCTTGGAGCTTTCATGATGCTTGTCTTCTCTGTGAATGTTAAGATTTGATTCCGGCACATCTCCCTGTGTCTGTGCTGTATACACAATCTTCCGCTGTCTTATTCTGTTATTTAAAATAATGTCATCTAATCATCTAACATGTATAATGTCTATCAACTGCTGAGTTGGCAGCAGAGTGGTAATATGAATTATTGTATTATTTATGCTTGGAATACTTTTGTTGTTTATTCATTTGATGCTTAGGCATAGAGTATGACAGGTAGATTTTGTGTTGGTTAAGCATGTTTATTGATATGTTATCTCTTTGCAGCATTTGTCTTATAACCACTCTCAGTTTTGTATTGCAGGTGAACCCTAAAACTACAGCACTTTTGTACTTCGCTCTGGATAAGAGCGTCTGCTAAATGACAAAAATGTAAATGTAAATGTAATATTGGTTGAGCTTTTCTGTTGAATATTTACGCCTTGCATATAATTCGGAAGAGCACTGCGGACTGATATCAGCTAAAATGGTATCACACAATTCCCACAACAAAGGACTGTACCATCAAAAAAGACTATCAGATATGTGGAAAAACACTACATACACTGTAAGTACATACGTATAGACATTATCTGTTGCCAACATTAAATTTTTTTTTTCTGGAAAAATTATTTTTAAATTGATTTTTTTTTAAACACAAGCTATCATCACCGTAGCCGCTCAGCCTTCCGTAAATTGCAATTCTTGTGAACTGCTGGTTTTCTACAGAGAGTTGAATGCATTCTATCATTTCAATGTCAATAAAAATAAATAAATAAAATGTAACACTTTTTGGCTCCTAATTTTCATTCCTCCCAGGAAGTAAAGCTTAAAATAACATTTCAACTTCTTAAGTGCTAAAATAGCTCTACGATGTGCGTCATTACGGAAATTCTGACTAATCTTATCCGAGCTATGGTACCTGTACACGCCTTAAGCCTAGACCTGACTCCCCATTCTGCCGCCCTCGTTTATGCTTCGCAACAAAAGAGAAGACAATGGCAGCAAATCACCTCGGACAGCACATTAAACCCCTTAAAAATTATTAACAACATACTCAGCAATGCTCGATACTCGACAGCTCGTCAAACAGCCAGTATACATAAGTAAGTGAAAAACACTGTTTTACATTAAGTTCAACGTTGACTTTAAATAGAATATTCAGAGCAAACAGAAGTAGGACCAGCGGAAAAAACCCCCAGCAACAATACCAGCGGTAACCTTAGCAAGTCGTTCGGACAATTTTTTTGTCAAAGCAACATTTAATTATTTATTACTTTTATGAATTTCAAAAGCAATTAAACCATACAAAACATGTTTTATATTGATATGAAAAATATAAAACATTTTTCAATTAAATAAAATTATTAGTTATTGCCCATTTGTGTTTTTGCTTAATTTACGTAGCAAGCTAGAGGTATGTGACCTTTAAACTTTAATTGCAATCATTTCGTCATTTCGGTCAACATTTTGTGGAAGCCATATATCAAAGTGACAATGAATGAAACTGAAATTTCACTGAAAAGGCAATCCAATTAATTTATTTCAGAATATGATCTATAATATAATCAAAAACAAAACATTGTGCGCAAAATGATATATGACAGTGGTTCTCATGAATGTATTTTCCATAAAAAACGTATAGGTTTTTTCCCTATTCAGAATATCATGTTTTAATACTTTTTTATATAAATATATATTTTAGGGGGATATCAGCAGGAAAAAAAGGTCACTATTGGTTGACAAAAGTAAAGTTTGAAAAGCAAGGCAGGATTTTGATTGGTTTAGCATTTGGCAGGCTCTTCTCAGGGGACAGACAGCTCCTAATGTGAGTGTCTGGCTCAGACGTGGGTACCAGCTCGGTGCTCACTGCGCCGTGTAGATCTGCTTTGTATTCATGGAACACGGTGTGTCCTCTTTCCTCTTCTGTCGCTGGGGGCTTTGTGGCATGGGCTCAGTCTTATAAGCTGGAATCATCCATTGTTCAGTACAAAACAAAACAAACACAGGAAAAAAAAACATAATTAGAATGAGAGGGGGAGAGAGAGAAAATCAATTTCTGTTGAGACAGCATTTCTAATGTGGGATTTAACAGAAACTAGGTTTCCTAAAGAGTAAATTGTCTAAAAGCAGCAATAATTTAAAAACAAAAACAAATAATCTGTGGGATAGAGGATGAGTTAACTTCTTCAGGGACTATTAAAAGTAACACGCATTCACACTATAATTGTTGTTTTAAATGGGTTGAAGGGTTTGGTTGAAAACTTTTTACAGTTTTACTTAAAAGTATTTGTTTCACCCAGATCTGATATTTTTACTTCATAGCGCTGAAAAAAACTGGAAATAAAAATGTTTCCAGTGGTCTTTAAATATTTCACATCATCTGATAATCTTTTTTATCAATATCTATTTTTTATCCAAACAGACCTGAAAAGCTTAATAGAACTCAACTTCATGGATGGTTTAGCGTGGTCTATAAACAAAGAGTGAGCCAGAGGAGAAAAAATGGTACTATCTACACTTGAGTTATTTGTGCAGCCTAATGCATTTCTGAATCTATAAATATTTACTTTTAAAAGGTATTGTCTTATCTAATTATATACAAGCACACTTGGAATTTCTTATGTTAAATACACAAGAGAAATATAAACTGTTGATTTGCCTACACATTTCTTTTTATTTACATGTAACTATCAAACCCTGAGGAAACCCAGAAGAAGACAACACTGTTTCCTTGTTGTTTGGTTTTCCTCAGCATGCATGGTTTAGTCTTTACTTGATATCTCGAGTAACCTAGAGGGAGGTGTAACTTTTAAACGGAAAGACGGCCACAAAACCTTAAGCCTGAAATTTTATCAAAAACTGCAGTAATATAAAAATAATCTGTTAAATTACACACCTGTTAATGAGTTCATGAAATGTGGAGGGGAAATTAAAAAAACTATTTGAAAATACCGTTTCATTAACTGCTGAATAAGCAGCTCATAGATATATATTCTAATTGGTCACATATAGGAGGATCGATCATATTCGGTTAAACTACAAGCAAGTTTCAGTTTTTTTCTCTCCCAATGAATTGTCGCCTAATATCACAGTATGCACCTGAAGCGTCCTTTCAGCACAGTGTCTAATTTCCCGGAACGAAAAAGGTGTGTCCCACACCGCTCACAGTAACAAGAAGGGAAACCTCCAAATATTCTGTAATGTTCTGCACACATGCCTACACACACGCTACGTTATAATAACCAGGTCACGTTCCTTGGTGTATAAGGCATACATGTACTCAGCATGTAAATTGTCATTTGTGTCCTTCAGATGAATACCAATGTGAGCGGTATCCCCATAAACCAGTGAACTTTTACAGAATGCTTCTATGATAATATGAGCGTGGCAAATTTATACATACCGCAGAATGAACATTAGTAACGTGTTAAATACAACAGTCAACTTCTAGTATTACGGTCTATGCTACAATTTTAGTAATACCAACATATATCTAGTAGAACACCAACTAACATGATATGCAACAAAGGAAAGGGAATTGTTTATGTAAACCAATGCCAATTAAATTATAAATATTGTGCATATTCATACATATACATAAATACATATTATGACATGTATATTTATATTCGCCAAGAACTTCGGTGGCAGTATTCAAACACATAGTAGTTGAGCTGGATAGATTCAGTTGTGATGCTATGTTATCATATCTCTGTTTGGTCTTCACTGTAAAATACTCTTTATTCATTGTAAGGCTTTTTTTTATTTTTATAAATCCAATACCATAGTGAAATGATGGGAACAAAATTATCCGAAGAATAACATCTGCTCATTATCGTTCCCCTAAAGCCCATATACCTTTTAAATATGTTTCATCTGAACAACATAAGTTAATGAAAACGGATTGACTGCAGTAACATGCTGTGAAATGGCCTTGTCTTCAGTGACTAAGAGGTTAAATTGCATTTACTGAAATGTAGATTCCCCGCACTATAGATATAAAAACACTTCTTTACATGTTCTAAACTAAGCTGGCCCATCCTCCGTATATGCATAGAGGCACCAAGGGCAAGGATGAATCTTATATGAACGGACGTGGACCTGTATGGGAAAAGGAAACATTATCGATCTCCATCCGCCCCGGGTTTCCTCCAAAGATTTTAAAATTCTCAATAAAATCGCACAGATGGCTGTATCCCAGACTAAAACGATGCCCCGGCTTTATCTAAAATAACGCTTTCCTGAGAAAGCTGACTGCGGGCATTTATTTCAGCATCAGGACCCCTTTCCCCCCCCATTCCCCGCCTTCCCTTTCTTTCCCCTTTCCTTCCACACCACCACCTCCTCCGCGGTGCCGCTGGAACTCAGGGCTGTCGCTGTCCCTTCCCGACTCCACCTTTAAAAGATGGCTGATGTCCAGAGCTGCTGGTGCCCTCCGCCCGGGTCCCAAGAGCCTAACCCGTGATGTTTTTCAATGCAAAGAGCTCACAAGTTAGGGTCTCAGGGAACAGGAGAAGTACAGGAAGGTCCACCGAGGTGCAGGAAGTTCGCCCGGCTAGACGAGCGGCGGTCCTCTTCCTGCTCTCCGAAACGAAGGACCGCTCGTCCTGCCAGTGTCCAGTGTCTGGCCAGCTGCGCGGGCCATGTGCTGTCTGGTTCTGTCTACTACTAACACTCGACTCTCTGAGGGGGGTGGGGGGGGGGGGGGGGTTCTCCTTTTCTTTTCCTGCAGAAAACTTATCTCTGCATACGGATAGCTCAATGTAAGCCTCAGAAAGACTCGGGCTCCACACAAAGACAAACTACCACACACACAAACGAACAACATCGAAAACCATTACTGAAGACAAACAAACAAACAAACAAAAAAGAAGGAATCGAGGGTTTAAAAAAAAGGCGCGGGGAACCAGCAGGCTTATTACAGATTTTCAGACTTTAATTTGTCCTTTGCAGAGGCAGAAATCAAACGGCAAGCCTGCGTCTCTCCAGCTCGTGGCTAACTAGCCTTTGTGCTCAATGAGGGAAGCCCTAGACGGTCAGTCCTTCCTCTTTGTCCTCAGAGCAACTGCAGATCATCAGTTTCCATCCCTCTTCCTCCAGAGCAACCCCCCCCACCCCCCCCACCCCGGCGCGATTGAACGACAACGGTTAAAGGTGCTGGCCCCTGCCTGTCCTTAAACCCGAAGGATACAAAGGAAGATCCGTTTCTCCCCCCAAGCTCCCCGAAGATCATTTCAATAATAATAATAAAAAAGATAAATGAAAAAAGAAAAAAGAAAAAGCAAAGAAAATGCATTTTAAAAAAACGTGGCAAAGACGTGGCATCCTGGCTGGTCTGCAATGAGGAAACTGCCGGGCAATTCAGCGGAATCAGAGCAGAAATAACAAAAGGACGGCAGAGTCTTCGGTAGAGCTTTACTCCTAGAGCATCTAACAGTCCCCCCCCCCCACCCACTGCCCCCCCTCTGCGACTCTCGTCTCCCCCCGCCCCCACATTAAGCAGCGGCACGCTCCACACACACTGCACGGAACAGAAATAAGTTGTCACTCTGGCAGCGCGAGAAGAAGAGGGGGGAACCGCCTCAGCTCCTGCTGAACATCAGGGCGTCACTCTCGGCGCGACTCGCCTGGGCGGCTGTGTGAACAACAAAGAGGACCGAACCGCGCCGGCCAACAAAAAAAAGACGCTCGCTTTAACGAAAGGGTTATTCCGTTATCTCAGCCCGAAAGACGAACTGTCCTGTCGTTAGTTGAGGAATCGTCTCCGCGTCATCTCCCCCCCCCCTGCACACCCCCTCCCCCCACCCTCATCCCACCGCGTCTCTCCTTCCCTTCCCCACAGAGAAAGCGGGTGGCGCTCTTGGAGAGGAGAGGAGAGGAGAGCTCGGTGCCTGCTGCTCCTGACACACCTCTGGCTTTCTGTCGACTGAAGACTTGTCATCCATCTTTAAAAGGATTTAGAGGTGAGGAGAAACACGGACTGCCGAATTAGATACACAATGGTGAGGAGGGGGCCTTGGGAGAGGGAGATGTGGGGGGGCTATGCATCGAGAGCCTGGCGTCTCGCTATCAGCCACCCCCCATTATCAGCTTGATCACAACATCCATTACTCTCTCCCATGGCAGCTGGGATCGGATCGGAGCGTTTGTGGCAGCACTTTCATTGTTGCCCCACGCCTCAACCTCCCACACACACTTTTACAGGTCATACATAGCAGTGACATAAGCGATAGCAAGATACCAGGAAACAAAACACCCCCCCCCATCCCCACCCAACCCCAACAGACACACCTTACTATATTTATACCTGTCTCATCGCTTCTGAAGCCTGTTTGCTCTCCTTAGCGCGAGTGAAATACGGCGGAGCAGTCTAGCGGCAGGATCCAGGAGCCGAAGCTCTCCCTCTCTCCCTCCCTCCCTCCCTCCATCCTGCCACTGCACACGTGCCGCCCCCCCCGCCCCCACCACCCCATTACTGATCAATCCCATCCCTCTCCAAAGACACCCAGGGCGCCGCAGCCTCAGCTGGCCGCAGAGACGCGCGGCGCACTGCTGCTGCCGCTGCCGCTGTGGCTGTGCCTTCGGTTGTAATTCGCACACAAAGGAGGCTGTGAGAGCAGCGAAGGTTCCGCTGTGAAACATTACTGCGGGGGTCACGCACACTGTGCCTGTCAGAGCTCGACTCCAGAGTATTTAAATTTAAGCAACAGATCGAAATTCTCGGTGCATAGCCTCCTTCGGTCATGTTTGTGCATGCAAACGCCCGGGGAATGGACACCAGAACAGATTCAGGGTTCATTTATGTCAGAATATGTTGCACAGATGTGATGGTGCCGTTCTATTACCCAATATATTTTAATCATATTTTATATGTGCATTTGATCAGCCTGTCGGTAAGTGTAGAACAGGGACATGTATTGTTTCGTTGGTCTTCTGTAGCGGTGGGTGGTGTGGCTGAGCGTTAACACTCACAAATCTTTTCTTCCCACTCACCAACTTGTACTGCAGTCTCAAAACCACTGCAGCAAATGCTGCTTAAAATTTCCCAGCCTCAAGCAATCGCCAGAAACTGTGACAGAATTAAATAATGGTTTAATGGTTTGCTCTTTCTTCGGTATATGCGCATGAAGGGCACATAAGTCTCCCCAGATAAGACAAATTTTGTTTGAGGATAGTCTCTTTATCAGTCTCAGATCAACCCCCTCATCACCCGCACATTAATCTCTCAGCCACCGACCTATTACCCATAATGCTCAGTATATATTGGGGTCATGACCGTACTGTGGCTGTCAGAGAGAAGAAAGGAGACAGAGTCTGCTATTGCAATCATTATTTTTGTGCACAATGTAAACCACTAAGTAGGCCTACTGTTTCTGTTCCCCCGCAATTCAGACCCCAAACAACTAACACAATTGTCTATTGAACATTATCAAAGACTGTTCTGTTCTCTTCACCTTATGAAGAGGAAGATTCCAATTCTGCCACTGCGCATCAATATATCGGTCAGTGGTGACCAGGTTCAAGTCCATGCGGGGGTTTTCAAGACCATGGGGATATCAGACCGAACAAAATCAATGGAGGCCTTAAACAAGTGACTGTAATCAATCAGCTCCATCAGAGCTGTCACTACTGTCTGGAACTGCAGCCCGTTCCTCGCCCCATAAGGTGATGCTGTCTGAAATGATTTTGGCACAACAATCTGCTCGAGCACAAACGCATACATCAGTCTACGGCAGTGGGTGGTGTAGGGGTCAAGGTTCTACACTTGTAATTATAAGGTTGCAGTACTGAATCACAGGAGAGAATATGTCTGTCCCGCACAAGAAATTCAAAGCACTCATGAGGGGGGAAAAAACCCATTAAAAAACTCTAAACTAATAAACTAATGCTGATAAGGCTCGCAGATTTGTCCATTTTTCCAGCAAAAACAAAGAAAAGTGCAGTGGACACTGTCTACATACACACTACCTTAAACTAGCTTTAAAGCCAGCACTGCCTACGCTCTAAAATGAACAGTCAACAAGGAACCTGAAACTATTTAAACTTTAAGCATTATTTCATTCATATTATATTTACTTTCTGAGTTTCATTTGACCTGTACAACTAGGCTACACATTGATGTAATGCAATAAGATGGATTTTGCATTTCACTTTTAGGTTATACAGCGTGTTCCTGGACTTCCCTGTACCATAAAGAAAGAGCAGCGTCAGTTACAAAATTGTATAATAGCTGCATCAAGATTCCTACAAATTGAATCATATTATACTAGTAGTAATCTATAACTATGCATGAATTAGTAACGTAAATCAATTTAAAGCTGTTACCATGTCTTTCCAGAACCAGTGAATGTCTCAATAACCTTTCAGAAATGTATACATGTCCTTTTACTGCTCTGAATTCAGCTTAGTGCGTCTGCACCCGTATAAGTGGACATGGGAGTTTTTTTCAGATGCCCCACAACCTCCGGCCAACACAGAAACCTTTCGTAACTTTGAGGTGACGTTGCAGCAACGTTACCAGAATGTAACACGTCACCTAAGGGCAGACTTGATAACAGCACTGATAGATGCATCAATGGCTCTGGTGTCTCATCGCAACAGACGGACACCCAGTCTGTCTGCACTGCCCTTTGCCCTTGCCCTTTTTTAATCAATGCAATTGATTTCTCCCTAGGGTCAAAGGGCATTGCCGTATTGATCTGAGAAAGTGTCCCACACAGCATGCAGGGGCCCAACTCCAGACGGATCAATGCCCCCTCCGAGTGTCATGTATACATTATGGTTAATAGGCATAAGACTGACTGGCTTAATTGCATATTTATCTGTAGCAAAGTCTATGACAAAGCATATCACCGAGGTAATGGAAGGCAGCCAGGACATTTTTGGACTGGGACGGAAAGAGTGCCGGCAAGCCGGTCTCTCCTTTCCAATTTGTCAAAAAAATATATACCTGAATTCTCTGTTTGTGTGCATGTTTAAGGAATCGATGGTTCCTCAGAACCCTGTGGCCAGGAAATAACAGTAATTGTCCTTTGGCACACTATTTAGCAATATATGAAACGGAAGAAAATGTCCAGTGAAAGCAGCACAGCAAAGTCAGAGAACAGGACCCATCATCCACTGCTGTCATGACAAAGCACAGCGCAGGCAGAGAACAGGAGCCATCATCCACTGCTGTCATGACAAAGCACAGCGCAGGCAGAGCACAGGAGCCATCATCCACTGCTGTCATGACAAAGCACAGCGCAGGCAGAGCACAGGAGCCATCACCCGCTGCCGTCATGACAAAGCGCAGCGCAGGCAGAGCACAGGAGCCATCACCCGCTGGTGTCATGACAAAGCGCAGCGCAGGCAGCGTTCTCATTAATAAATAATAAAAATAAATAATAATAATAAAAGTATACGCACAGGTATAATTGTGTGGTGGCCAACGAACAAAAATGCCCGTAACAAAATGTAACAATCCCAATTTATGTGACAAAATGTTAGATTGTCACATTTAATATACATTTTCCTAGGTAACTAGTCTTGAATAAAATATAAAATCAGATATTAATATTTACGGTTAACAGCAAGACAAAATACAGGTAAGTTTTAGGAAGACTACGCTTCAGCAACGAAACTATAGAGAGAGAAAAAAATTCAAGGTAAATGTTTTCACTGTGCTTTTCTCAGCCCTTCAGCAGTTTACCCAAACGAGCCTTCTTCTTCCCAAGCTAAACCAGCTATTATTTTTTCTTTTTTTTCAACCAGTGTATAAATTGAAACCCAGCTGCAACCAATGAGTGACAGATCTGAGCCTTGCCAACTGGATGGAACTGTGCTGATGCAGCACGGTTTTAAACATTGTTCGCTCCGGCACATCTGGAGGAACCATTTGGGTCCAGAGGTGGAAAAAAAGAGCTCTATAAACAAAACCCTGCAAAGCGTCACTGTTTGACCCCCTTTTGCCCACTTGACTCAAATAGAAGTACACATTCTGGGTCTTTTCTTTTGCAAAATATTATTCCTGTGATATGTTTTGTCAATAGTGTAAGAGTGGTCAAATACATATTCTTGGTTTCTTTTCGTCGCTAACCGTTAAAAGGTAACTTTTAAAATAGATATTTTAACAGGTATTAATTATGAACAGAAAAATGTACCTTTATTCATCAGCTACCTAATAAATAGGAATGTCATTTGTTTTACGAACAATATCGATCCACTGCACCAATTTAATACGTCTGGAAGTTTGCAGCATGCACTAATTATTTACATGAATGGATCCATGCCACCATTTTGTGCAGCTGACTGCTGTTGTGGAAGGTAAACGGTGAGCATTCAACAGCTTTTCTGGTGTAAAAGAAGGCTTGTCTGAAATATAGCACTGTTTTGGTGAGATGGTGACGATCACCAGGCAGTTTACAGAGGTAACCAGATGACTTGAAAACACACTGATGCAGCCAAAAGAGCTAGGACAAAGGACTTAATTCGCCTTTCAGTCTGTTAAGGGTCTGGCTAAACACCCTGTGAGATGCAGTAAACTGACCTGAACCATCACCACGCCACCAGCCGACCTCATGCAGTAGGGAAGTATTTTATTTCACATCAGAAGATGCAAGATCCACAATGAAGCAATGGAACAGATAATTAATCAATTTTTTAAATATTTATCTTCAGGCACCGCAGGCTCATTTTATACACTGAACAGTCTCTCTCTAATAATAATCTCAGAGGTTCACACTGGAAATGAGTCTTGGGTTAATAAAACCAAGGCTTGACAGGTTATTGCCAATGAAGGAACAACCTTAATTATGAAGGGCACACAACTCCATATAAAAGATGAGAAAATACTCTATATGAAAAGGGCTCTTTATGGTCCATTGTTAGAATGTGGTGCGTCCGGCTCATGGTTTATGTCCAGCCATCTGTAGAATATTACCATCGCCTCTAATTCAGTGCTCAGAATGATTGTAATTTCAGATGATGTCAAGGCCATGTGCTTGAACATTTGCTTTGAAAAAAGACAGTATAAACAGCTGCTAGGATACTGGCACAGGGTGAGATGTGTGCAGGGGAAACATTTAGAGTGGTTGCATTTAATTGCCCCCAAATTGTATGAATCGGAAATTCATTTTTTTCCACAAATCGTTTTATGATGAGAAGGGAAAAAAGTGCCACGACCCAAAATAGTCAAAAATTAAAATAAAAAAAACCAAACACAATTGAGTAGAACAATGACGGTAATAATCCATTAATCACGGTCTAAAAACGGTCAGATGAAGGCCAAGAATAACATGGACCGCAAGCAATTATATAGAGCTCCATTGTTCTTTCAAGCCCACAGATGATGACTTGTGTTTGACTGCGTAGCGATTAATTGACTTTTCCAAATGTATAAGATCACAAGTTAATCAATATATCCACAAGGTTAGACCGCCACAGACTACACACGGCCCTAGCAATTAATCTATAATCAGATTTCAAGACTTTTCAAACTCTTTTACTGATTCTGTGCTGATGTGCTCACATTACACCCCTTCTACCTGTTTATTTACTATTGAATTTTTATCAGATTAAGGAGAGTTTCTTTGCAACCAAAACGTTTCCCAACAGATACATAATTTCAACGTTTTAATAACTGTGGTGTGCCCAAGGGTGTCTCAGAGGGCAAAGGCCATTATAAAAATGTGCCTTGAAACATGAACATTTCAGCCAATGTCCAAATGAAATTTCACAGTGGTATAAGAGACCAGCTATTTTCTCCATTTAAAGATTGTCTGATGACACAAGGAATTATCCAAAGCCTTCATTTCCACAGAAACATATTGGTCCTCTTGGTGGGCAGTGTTATGAAATTATTTACACACAAGGGGAATATAATTGTATTTTAATTGTTTTTCCGAATCATAACACATGAATCACAATTCAGTTTTCAGAGTGGTGCCTGAAATCTGTCTGCACCAGAGGAGTAAACTCCACAGGCAACTTATCTTATAGAAGAAGGATCCCATGATTCAAAACCCACACTAAAGTAAATGTCTGGGAAAAGGGCATCTACATCCACTATGGTGACACAAAAGAAGGCCTCTCAGCCTAGTCCTCAAAATAATTAAGCAATCACAGCATTTTCAAAGAGAAATCGTGCAATTTATTCTTAGGCACCTAGAGCTGTTCTCTAAAAAGTATCACAGGACAAAGTGTTAAGTACCCAGGAATTCAATATATGAACTGCTGAAGGCCAACTCTTTGGTGCATGGTTATAAATCTGAACCAGCATTTTCTCTAGGTTATATTTTGAAAGCCACTGACTGTCTCTGGACAAAATGAAAGGCCAACCCCTAATCAGTCCATCTGGTGTCCCTGCGGTTCAGCTGTTGTGTGTCCTCATTTGCCCCCTTTGTGCAAATTGAGGGACATATTATGAGATTACTTAAACAAATTTATGATAAAAAGAAGATTATGAAACCAGTTAGGTAAGGTACAACACACAGGTGACACAGGGTGTGCCCACTGAAAGCACAAAAAAATACAAAACAAGACTTTGAGAATATACTTAAAAAGTGAAGCGATGCTTCAGAATAATTATGAACGTTCTCAAAATGTTGCTCGACGACTTGAGTGTACTCCAAGGAAAGCTAGAAGGTTGTATAGTTAACTCCCAGGATGTAATTCTAAACCATACAACCTACTACCTCAACCCGGATGCACACAGCTTCTTCGGGGTCCTCCACTGGCAAGCCTGTAATCTTTGTGTTGGCCCATATAAACATCTCTACAGTATCTCAGATGAGGCACACTGTTAAAAAGATTTGATAAAGAGTAAAATGTAAAATATTTATAGAATCGTTACCAGGCTGAACCAGAAAAACACAATGCCCGTGTTCTGAAACCCCCTCTTTGCTGCTAAAAAAATGAAATGTTTGTCCTAAACCTGAATGTTGTTCACGTTGTGTTTCGGCGCTGAAAACATTTGGCTTGGATCACTTGACAGTGCGATTACAAATAAAACATTGGAACATCTGTTTCAGTCAGTTTCAATAAAACATCTGTACTATCAAAGAACAACGTGTGCGACCTCTAACCTTAGCTCCGGTGCCACACCAAAAAGCCCCAAGGAATCTTTGTGTAAAATCCAGCGGAATCAGCAAGGATAAAGAATGCAGAGGTCTTAAACTTCTCTCCTTCTTTGTGTGTTCTGATGGTGAAGTTTCAATGAGTTTAGCGCAATTTACCCGGAACAATAACGCTGAAGTTGTTAAAATAATTTCCATATGCAGTTATAACCATTACGAGTATAATGTTAGCTTTTCAAACATCTTTACAAAGCAAAAACTGGCCAAAAGGCGACATACAGGAGGTTCAGTGGCGACAGGAAGATGGGGAAAGTCCCTCTGATAGCTCTGCTAGCCCACAAATGGCCAGAAGTCTCTGTTTACCGGCAGTCATGCTGATTTTAAGACATCCTACTCCGGTGTGCGGGTGGTTTAGGTGCTTACTGACATCTCTCAGGAATCAGCAAAATGCTAAAGTCCATATTAATCTAAATAGAGAAATGAAAATAAAATAAGTAACAATCCTGGAAAAACCTGGGTGAACAAATTCAAATTGTTCTTCTGGACAAACAATTCATTCATAAAAGGTTTGCGTTGGTGGACATGCAAAACCAGTTTGTAAGAGGACTAATGCATTTGTGAAGCAGGTTGTAGGGAAAACATGGGGATAAAGAAAGGACGTGCGTTTTCACCACAGAGACAGATACCCACAGAGGCAAGCTTGTGTTTTCGTATTAACCACAAGATCGGATCTACGGGTTTATGACCAGTGGCTTATCTACCAACAAACTAAAGGCAACTAAAGCATCAACTTAAAAAAAAAACGAACTATCAGAATTTTAACTAAAGAATCGGAATTCTTAAAATAATAGTAAAAACAAACAAAGACACATGAAAACTGAGTCAAAAAACTAAACTGTCAAAAAACTAAAACAAGATCTTATTGGAAATTTACATGAAAGTGAGTAATTTACATTATCAATCTAAAAGTATGGCAGCAATCCTGTAAGGTCATTGGCGGTTTAAAAGGCAAACACATAATTAAAATAATGAATGTTTTAAAAAATATGCTATTTATATGCATTTAAAGACACTTAAATACAAGGCACATCATAACCTCGGTGGCATAGTAATATGACGAATAAAGTTTTAAAAATCGTTGTAACTATCTATTATCGTCTTTATAAACAAAAATCACGAATTCTGGAGTGAAGGTTCAGGAAACGGGTATTTTGTCAAAAACACAAAGTAAAGACAATCACCTCAAATATGACGAGAACCTCACACTAACTCTTCAGTACAATAATGAAAATATAAAAAAACAAGATCACAAACTGGCCACTAATAATTGAAATACAATAATACAATAACCCGACAGGCTTGTCCCCTGCCCTGTCATCGATCGGGCAATGGAGGGCATCCTAGGACATGTCAGACCTTTCCCCGCAA
>JAOVYW010000909.1:0-16948 GCA_025775045.1 Hiodon tergisus | reverse complement strand
GTTTACCACCATTTGGGGTGTATATGTATATGAATTAGGTGGAGAGCTGGATGCCGTAAACAGCTGATCAAAAAAGAGAGAGTGGGGTTGGGGGCTTTTTTAGTAAGAAAAAAGGAAAAGTTTTCTAGTGAATTGTTGTTTTGTTTATTGCAGTAAATCCATTTCAAGTACAGTACAGGACAGGACAACATTGAACCAGGTGGTCTTCTGAAGTGCTCGGTCAAGGGGCCTGCTAGCTGTCGTTCTTATTCAGGAGTAATTGATTCAAACGGGTATAAATAGGATGGAATTAAAATGACCCAATGTTCCAGGTAAACAGGTGGTAATTGAAAGCGGTATGCGAAACCTGGACACCTGGCCACAGAGGCTGGAATTGGCTATTCTTGCTTTAGGGGTCCGGTCAGATTGCTGCCTACTTCCATACCCTTCCCTTGCCTGATTAATTAGATGCTCAAAGAAAAAATACAGAAATTGACTTTATAGCAGGCTGAATATGGCAAACAAACGTTTTTCTTCCTGTGGAAGCCTTCCTTGCCTCCCTGGGAAATTGTCTGGTTAGCTTAGCAGAATAAACTTTAAATAAATTTGATTTTTAACTGGATATTCGCAGATGTGTCTTCTGCATGGAAGCTGTCATTTGACAGAAAAAAATGCTAAGCCTCTGAAACTTATTAATATGGAGCGCGCTCAATACTCAAATAATGCTGGATGGGAAAGGGGTTGCCTCCATTAAAGGCCTATAATTTTGTTTCCTGTTTAAATTTAGAAATAAAAAACAATATGTAAGTACACCTGTAGTAAGATTGCTTCTTTTGACTTTTCAAATTAATAACGCTGCTGTCAATTACTACATTAAAGCCAAGTCAATTACACAGCATACCATTAACAACAGTTATGCAGGCAAAGCAGATCAGTTGCATCTCGTCAATGGCTGATGGCTCATTAAACCTCTTTCCTCAATGTAAGGCAGATAAGCCTCGCTCTCAGGGGATTTAAAGAAAAAATGATAAAATGGGAATATTGTGAATATCTTGAGATTTTTTATCTTGAGAACAGTACCGCCCAGATCTGACTGGTTTGATGGGTTTTACAGGTTTTCTTTTCATCCGCACAAACAACAACCCCTAACTATATTTAGAATGTTAAAATAAACATTTCCGTATTGTTTTTAATCATGATTAAGAGAGAAGAGCCTTAAAAGAAAGGGACTGCACAAAATATTATTGGATTTTTCTAAGGCCACTGTAGAATGTATGTTTATCTTCAGAAAATCTTATGTTGAATGGGAATTTTAGAAGTCTGTGGCACTTCGGTGCTTCAGTTAATGTAGGAGTAACCGGTTCATCTAATGGATCTATTATTAGAAATGTCTATTTAGTGCTTTAGTAGCTGCTGTTTTCTAATATAAACATGTTTACAAGCTGGAAAGTTATTTTAGGCTGATGTCACCAGTTCAAAGAAGTGGATAGCCCAAAATCATATGGGAGTAAAAAAGCATGCTTATTTCCATGACGATTAGATCCTTGAAAAATCAGTCCCTTGGGCTTAATCCGAGAAAAAAAAGGGCTAAAGTCTCGTACTCCAAACTTGGTGAGGAAAAATAACTCATTTTGGTTACTCACATCTGAAGATGTCAAAGAAGGTTTACTCTATGTATGTTTACTTAATGAGTTATCAAGAGAGTCTTTCCCATGGATTCCAGTTCTACGATCGTACACTGCTTCATTTCCTAGCAGAGGTGTCTCATAAATTTGGTTCAAATTAGACATATTCTAAAATGGTTACATATCATGAAGAGTATTCATTGACATGCAGATGCTTCTATCCTATAATCTAATAGTTTTTCTGTGATTTTTCCAGGTTCTTGAAGCCTGCATGAATAACTGTGGGAAGCGTTTCCACAGCGAGGCTGGGAAGTTCCGTTTTCTGAACGAACTTATCAAAGTGTTGTCTCCAAAGGTGACGACTGTCAACTGCCCCTCAATAGATCTGTAAAACTGTGGGGGATTGTGAGATCCAGGTTACATACCTTCAATGCTTGAACAAACTGATGGTGTTCCCCTTTGTTTTGTTTTCAGTATCTGGGCACATGGAGCACAGATAAGGTTAGGTTAAAGGTGACAGAGACTCTGTATGGCTGGACCCAGTGGTTAAAAGAGGAGGTTAAGATCCAAGAAGCCTATCACATGCTAAAGAAACAAGGTCTGTAGGCCACAGTTGTGTGCCAGTTTCCTCTGTTGGCTGTTTTGGAAATGGACTCGTTTTCATCTGGAAGCTGGTGTTATTCATTTTGTTTGTCTTGCATTTGCTTTTAGTCAGCTCTTGGTTTTCTCCAGCAGTAATAATAGCTTTACTTTAGGAAATGTATTCAATACCATTGTTGTGAGAAGCAGTGCATCAAAGTGTTTAAATAATTAATATCTATCGCAGAAAATAGAACGACGATAGTGATTGAATGAACAGTTCAAGGTTTGTATTAAACCAACAGCTATCTGAAATTCAGAAGGACCAGTGTTGCCACCTTATTTGGCCTTTCTAATCAGCAAGAAAATGTCTGGTATTTTTGGCATTGGAAATGATGATAGACAACACTACATTCAGCTTTTACTGCATGTTATTTGTACATGTTATTTGTATGTTTACCGCATTGCGGACACAGCTTTGACTGCCCATTGCGTGATGGCTTGGGTGTTTCCTTCTTTAGGTATTGTGAAGGAGGACCCCAAGTTAAGTGGGGAAATAGTTATGCCGCCTCCCTCTCCCAGAGCTGGCAGCTCTGCCTTTGATGACGAAGACAAATCAAAGGTGGGAATTTAAACCGTAGCGGAACAGCGTTATGATTTATGTAAGCAATCTATTGTAAATCGCTTTAGTCACACGGGCAAAACAGAGTTGTGATGTCGGAACGATGTCCAGCTTCGTCTCCCAATTTTATACATGACTGAGTTAATTTCTCCCTGAGAGAATTACGGCGGTTCGTTGTGTTGCTATGGCCTGGGATGGTGGCAAATCTAACTTGATGAAGATGTTAAGTGGGAAAAGTGGTGTGCTGACAGTGTGTATGTGTTGTTGTTGTTTTTTTAAAATAAAAGAGCTGCTGTGCTCTGACATGTTTTACCGACCTTGCAACAATGCAATCCATTCATCCACTCATTGGAATGGGGAATATGTATAAAATAAATATGAGGGATATTGTGTTCTAGCCATTGCCACACAATAATTTGCCATTCATCACCAGCAGAATAGATTTATTGCTTACAAAAGTGCTGCGTTCCCTTTTTTTGTTCAGGTTTCTCCTGACTTTACTTTAGCTGCAAAACAAAAAAATTCTACCCCTTATGAAAATAATGAAGAGATTGTGCTTTTCAGTTACTAGCGAGGCTCCTGAAAAGTAGACGCCCAGATGACCTACAGGCGGCCAACGTGCTGATCCAGAGTACCATCAAGGAGGTGTGTGAGTGGCTGGCTTGCTCCCGGCAGTGCCGTCTCGCGGTGGCGTCTGCCGCTTGCCGAAACCCACTTTGACCTGCGTCCCGGTGACCAGAAAGCGCCGGGTCATCGGTCAGCCATCATATCCTCAGAACAGATGGGTTGTATGGTGGGAAAGGGGAGAGAAGCGCATATGGCCACCATGATTCATAGCGCTTGGGTCCAATCTCTGACAGGAGCAAGATAAGGTGGAGAAGGTTTCCAGACGCATCAGTGTGTTGGAGGAGGCGGAGAGCAGCACCGGTCGACTAAGGGAGCTGCTGGAGCTCAGCAGAAGGGCTCCTTTATCTGCTGAAGAGAAGGAGGAAATGAAGGTAGGCTGCATAGGTTTGAGGAAGGCCAGTGAGGCTTGCGTGAGTGGGGAGCTAAGGTTTATTTAACGGCCAGCTAAGGTGTATTCCGTTCATAGCTAAGGTGTATTCCGTTCATAGCTAAGGTGTATTCCGTTCATAGCTAAAGTTTATTCCGTTCATAGCTAAGATATATTCAGTTCCTAGCTAAGGTGTATTCAGTTCCCAGCTAAGGTGTATTCAGTTCCCAGCTAAGGTGTATTCAGTTCCCAGCTAAGGTGTATTCAGTTCCCAGCTTGCATGCGAATAGGTTCTTTTTTGTTTGTTTTACAACACAAAATTCTCAATATGAGAGTAATAATTATTCGTACTTAATTTAAGTTTTAACTATATATAGTTTTAGGATAACATTTAACTTTTAACACCAAAGCCTTACCAGTAGCAACCCGTAAGCATTAATAGTGGGAACACACAATTTTAGGTTCTGTGCACTGTTCAGTGTCAGTAGTAGACAAATTGGTTTTAATAGCCACAAATCTCTTGGGTAAAGATTACCAATTTTAGAAAAAAATATTATGTTAACTACATATGACAACGGCACTACAGTACAGAAATTCCTAGCGAGCGTTCTTAAACAGAAAGAGAGCAGCTCCATCTGGTTTGTCTGGTTTTGCCACAGCTTAGCCACGGCTTAGCCACAGCACTAGCGACTTCCAATATGAAAGACCTAATACAATCTGATGTGTAATAATATGACCACATAGCTCTTACAGTACTGTGCAAAAGTTTTAGGCATGTAAATGTTGTCCTGGATGTTTAGTTTTTGCCTTCTGCATTATTGTATCTGTAGAAATGAACAATGTTAAGATTTGCAAACATTCATATTCTAAAAATGTTCAAGTAATTTTTGCATTTTTAAAAAGAAAGTAACATATTATGTAATAGACCACTTTTCAGATATACTTGATTAATTTGTAGATACATAGCCCAGTGCATGTTTAAACAAAGATAACAACCAGATGCTGATGATCAGTGACATAATGAGTTGATTGAACCAAACTGATGGTTGTAGAGGTGAGAGTTTAACCTTCAAATCAACAATACTCGCACCATGGCAAGAGTGAGCACAGCAACAAGACACACGGTGGTCATCCTGCATGAGCAAGGTCTCTCCCAAGGATAAATTTTGCAGGAATTTCAAGATGTGCTGTCCAAGCTCAAAAGAACAGGCCAGAACAAGGCTGTAAAGAACTACCTTCCACGCAAAGAAGAAAGTTCTGCAACAGTTGGTATGGTCTCCACGGAGACCTAAACTCAACATCGCCGATGCTGTCTGGGATTACCTAGACCGACAGAAGCTAGTGAGAAGTCTGTCGGAGAACTTCTTGGAGTTCTCCAAGAAGCTTGGAACATTCTACCAATATTGATTTTTAAAATGTATTTATAGAAACAGTTATTTTTACTGTTCACTGCCCTTTACAGTATTCATCTTCACTTTGTCCTAGCGGGAAAACCAATTACTAATGAGCCTATGAGTATAGACTTGCAATATGGTATTCGTGTTAACTGTTGTTTATGCAGGGAGCAGGAAGGTGTCTTTTAATTTACCATTTTTAAGAAACAAATCCAAAAGCTTAAGGTACTTAGGTATTACTGTGATGAAGGCAAGGAGTGTCTTTGTTTTTCATGCTTTGGGAATTTAAATAGTACTGACTAATGAGGAGGAAAATGGGGTTGGGCCTGTTCGTTGGCAGGCATATAGGATCAGTAATAACTTTTGTGAAGATTTTTATTTTTAAACCTTTTTTTGTTTGTTGCTTTTATCCTGAATTTTCAGGTATGTTGACTAGAGCACGAGATCCTTTTTTTTGCATGATACAATACTGGCACAAGTGCAAAAGGTGTCTGATACATTTAAAGCTAGATGGTCACAGCACTGCAGCGAGCGGCTGCTACTACATTTGAACATCTAAGATAAGATAAGATAAGATGAGATAAGATCCTTTATTAATCCCCCTTAGGGGAAATTCAAGATGCTACAGCAGCACAGGGGTAAGAGCAGATAAGATCAGACAAAGAATTAATATAAAAAAATATATATATAATTAAAAAACATATAATAATAGGAGGTATGGGGTAAAAAAACAATACAGTGCAAAAATTGTGAAAATAGAGAGCAGGTAGGGGTTAAAAATAAACTGCCTTGTTTTTGACACAGAGACTGTATGAGCGATGTGACCACATGAGACCCACTCTGTTCCGCTTGGCCAGTGACACGGGGGATGACGACGAGGCCCTTGGTAGGCAGATAGTTCTGTTTTTTGACACCTCTGGTGACTCGCGATTAACGTACACTTTTTACAGTTGCTCTTGATTTGTCAGCACATACTTTCTTAAAGCAAGTTTGTTCAAATGCTCTGCCTTAATGATTTTTCCCTTTTTTCTCACCTGAATTATTATTTATTTATTTTATTTTTTTGGTAGGGGAAATCCTTCATGCCAACGACAAACTTAGCTTGGCTGTAAATCTGTTCCAGGAATTTGAAAGAAAAGTAGTGAATGGAACTGGCAGTGGTGAGCAGTTTCAATGCGAAGGTAATCTACTTTGGTTGTCTTCTGCATGAATACAGAAAAACTTCAGTTTGGCTCTCAGGGCATACCATGAACTGGGCCTTTACCAACTGCAGAAGTACTGTGTGGCTTAGTGCATGGCAGCGATACTTGTAAGCCACATGCAACTGTTGTCAGATACAAATACTAGCTAATCAGTTTTGTTTGCCTCATTAATGTTACATTAATGAAAACATTTTTGTCTCATGCTGAAATAGAAAACGCATATATTGAATAAAGCCGACTAAATAACATGCTAATTGGGGTAGAACTGATGGAGTTCTCGAGCCATTTTCACCTTTTGTGATATCTTGTCCAGGTCCCATTAGCCCCAAAGAGACAAAGACCTATCACCTGATAGACCTGTCAGCGCTGGACACTGCCCAGGTCGACAACAGCCCCCCATCCAGAGGTGACAACTTTCTGTCGTTGCTGGACGAGGAGCTCACTTTTCTGGGTTTGTGACCTCTCTTTTCTTTGATTTTATTCATTGACCCAGTGTGTTAATGTATGATTGCATGGTGCATGGAGGCTATCTGTTTAGTTAAGCATTGCTTATTCACATTATATTGACCAAACCAGGGGTTTCTTTGTTCATTATGAAGGGTATATAATCTACAGTAGAATTCCACTCTATGTCTGGTTATTTGGAAGTTTAGGTACATGTGCCAGTTAGAGTTTCAAAGCATAGCATCAGTCATTGTAAGCTTATAATATTATGCTATGACATTTCCATAACAGAACTACACCAAATAATTATTCTTTTTTTTAGCAGCTCTTATCCACATAGACCTATGTAGTTTACAGCTGGATATTGCACTGAAGCCATTCAGGTTAAGTACCTGGCAGAATGGTAAATCGGTAGTTCCCCTTTTGGGATGGAGGCCAGCAGATTGGGGCCCTGTTTACGATCATTTGCACTGCTTGCTGGCATGATCAAATGTCTGGACCAGGGATGAATGTGTGATTGGATGTTCCCTAGTCTGTTTGGAGGAAATTCCCATGCTGTCGCAAGGTTCCGATGAGCGCTCTCCAAGATAGCATTCATTGCATCAGTTTTGCACATTTTTGTTTGAGTGTTTTACAAGGTTGTTCCTCATTCTGATGATTGCTTACAAAAAAAAGAGCACAGCATGCCATGAGCAAGCCCTGCCCAGGGGTTGTGTGTTGGCATCTGTGGTGCAGTGTGTGGGATCCGGAAATGAAGTCAGCGCTCTGCAGGCTTGTGCCCAAAGGAAAGACTGGCAAACCTTTTTGCCTTGTTTGCAGGATTAAGCGACCCAGCCCCGATAGCGACCCGACAAATCCCCAGATCATACTCGGAGGACCTAACCCGGGTACATTTCTGATTGCTACGTTGACTTTGTGAAGGCTTCTTCAGTCAATACAACAATGATAAAATTAAACCTTACTGATGACTACGATTGCAGTGCAAAAACCTACCAGAACCTGTTACAAATATCTGTGTGCGTTTAGAATGGTTTCCGTATATATATATTCTTCAGTCTTGGAGCCGTGATAGCCTTGGCACCGTGGGGGAGACTACATGCAGCAAAAAGGGGGGTGGTGGGGACACTTGCACCAAGCTGAAGAAATCAGGCTCCTCTTCACTTCAGTCCCAGAACAGCTGGTAAGGAACGGCCTGTAAAAACCGTCAACTGTTGTATGTCAGCCAATGGCATCTGAAGTGCAGCCCCACAATGTAATGCTCAAGGCAAAACAGCATGGAACAACATCAGCAAACACTATGCCTTTTTATGGTTCAGTGTTTCATTAATGAATAGCTTAGCTTTTTTCCCAGCAATATTTTGGTTCAATACCACCTGAAGAGATTCCATGTTTTTTCGCTTTGTCTCACCAGGCCTGTTACCCAGCCCAAGCTGGCTATGAGTGACCTTCAGAGTCGTCCAATCAATCTGTCAGGATCACCATTAATATCCAACGGCCAGCCTCAGTCCTTATCAAACCTTTTTGTTCCTTTAGAGTCCATAAAGCCAAGTAAGTCTTTGGAGGTCTTATCATAGATCATTGTTTAAATGTATGCCTGGGGGTAGGTGTGCTCCTAAATCCTATTTCACTGCCTTAAGGTTATTGGAAGACTTGGGTGGAATAATACAATGCCGAGGACCTTTTTTTAAAATGCCTTTTGGAATGAGTCCCCTGGGGTTTGCCTCTCCCAGGTGGTACTGCGCCCATAAAGGCCTTTGACAAACACGGTGTCCGAGTGATGTTCCACCTCGCCAAGGACCCTCCTGCCGGGCGGCCAGACGTCGTCGTCATGGTGATCTCCACACTGAGCACCTCGCCACATCCTGTCAGGGACTTTTTGTTCCAAGTTGCGGTGCCAAAGGTGGCCGTTTGTGAAAATCCTTAATAAATGTTTCGAATGTTACTATCACAGATCTACACCTCCTATCTGAAAGTCATTTTTTGATAAACATTTTAAAAAAACTGATTCCAAAAATGTGCAATGATGAAACATGCTAAATGTTTTATGTCTCTTTATCTGTGTTGATTGGCAAGAGAACAGTTTTTGTAAAATGCATCAACCAGTGCTTTTCCAAAAGTAGAGTCTCTTGAGCTGTTGTAAGCCATCTGGGGATTTTTCTTTGTTCATTTGAGTGCTGATTGGCATCTCCCCCATTTCCACCAGACCATGGCGGTGAAGCTGCAGCCGGCCTCAAGGACGGGTCTCCCAGCCTACAACCCCATATTGCCCCCTGTGGTCATCTCCCAGGTCCTGCTCCTCTCCAACCCCCACCGGGTGAGTGGGCGCATCTCTCACATGCTGCCTTCACTGCGGGGCTGAGGCACAGCTGTTTCATTTTGAGAAAGCCATGTAAATATCCTTGAGATTAAAGCGTGCCAGGACAGAGTGCCCATTTTCTGCAGGGGTTATTAAAGCCATACATTAAGCCAAGAAGCACTGTCAAGGGGTGCACTCTGGCAGCTTCAGTAACTGATATCACCTAATAAAGGGACTGCATATCAGTTTGGTTCGATCTTTTTTTCAAGAAATGGTCTGATGCTCGCTTTGGCTCAGGGCCAGTAGTATATTTATATAGTTGTGTAGGACACATAAAAAAACCCAGCCACCAGCCACACAACTGATCAGCTGCAGGTCTCCAAAGCCTGGGGCCAAGCCACAGGTTGGTAGCCCAAGTGGAAGGTTAAGGTCTTATGTCTTTGGTTCATAGGACAGATAGTGTGCGTGTGACACAGGGTTGACATTCAGTCAGCAGCAGGCAATTGCAGAGAAATGTGGAATTGATCCAAACCTCAGGGCACTCAAGTGGCTAATAGAGTGTAATGGTGCTTTCCTGTTGCTCTCAGGGGAAGTTGCGTCTAAAGTTCAAGCTGATGTTCAACTACGGAGAGCAGAAGATCTGCGAGCTTGGAGAGGTGGAGGACTTCCCCAAAATGGGCTAGCCGATGTACCTGGGTGTACTGAAGAACAGAGCAAAATAGAGAGGTCACTTTGTGGCTATTGCAAACCCGCTGTCTTTTTGTGCCATAGTATATTATGCCACATACATCCTATGATCCAGTTAATATGATGGACAGAGTTTAATGTGAACGATGGCAGAAATCTATTTTTACTATTTGTATTTATTATTTTGTTTTTGTAGACCAAAATTACTTTGTCTCCTGCATGATTGGTTTGATAGAAAACACTGCAAGACAAACACGGACTACTTGACATCGGTTATGTACATGGCTGTGTGTGCTGTTGATGCCGATTGCTAGTGTTCTAACGTGAATAGAGTAATAAAGTCCAGTCAAAACTCGGAGGTATGCAGAAGCAGAGTATGTGTCTGTGTATGTCTGTACCTTTTTTACACTTTGTAGGGCAGTATCAATTATCCAGGCCCAACCTAGTGTAGATCGTATTTTTTTAAAGTATGCCAAAAAGTGTCTGGTATACTGCATAAGGTTTAACCTGGTATAATAACAATAATTCAAAGAAATAGTGACATTAATGGGCTGATAAAATTCAGATTGATTTGCAGAGGATTGTGGATTTAGCTTTCAGCCCTCTCTGTCGGTCTAGATCGCATGCCTATGTGTCGTTTTTCTGCTGATATTTGTAATCATCACCTTCTGCTTATTGTTGGGATTCAAAATGTAATGGGCTTTGCAGAAGTTCCTAGCAATTATCTCACTCACGTATTTCTCCAGTACGCCAGAAAATAATCACCCTTGATGTTCATTAAACACAACCGAAGTGCCAAATGAGGTCTTTAACAAAACATTCACACTAGCTTTAGTTAATGATCATGCCAGGTGGTTGTAACTAGCTTGACCCACCGTTAGCACTCCCTGCTGCATTTCCTTATTAAAGGAAAGGGCTCATCCTAAACAGTCAATCTTTCTCTTTTCCACTCCAGCAGCATTCTAACTGGTTGAATAAATGCAATAGTTAGCTGCCATGTGTCTTTTTGGGGATTATCAGTTTAAGGGAGAACTCCTGAGTTGCAAAATGGAATGATAACAAGGTAAAATACAAGATAAAATTAATATTAATGTGTGACTGTAAGGTTGCGATGGTAATCTTACAGTCACACCTTAATATAAATTTTATCTTGTATTTTACCTTGTTACAGCTGGGTGAATATAACCAGCAATCAATGGAATAATTGTCTTCTTAGTTATATGAAAAGTAAGGAACAATGCTTTCAAAAACAAATCCTTGGCAGTAGTTGTGTGATGAAGTTATGGGATGAAACAGCAACAATAGGATGGCTATTTTTTTTTAAATTCTGGCCTATGACTCCAAAAAAATAAATAAATACAAAATAAAATAAAAAGTTAAAATAAATACCAGTTGACTGCTTCTTTCCTAAATAGTTGTTTCATAGTTTGGAGCTGTGCTTTGGGTCATTGTCCTGTTGTAGGAGGAAATTGGCTCCAATCAAGTACCACCCACAGGGTATGGCATGGCATTGCAAAATGGAGTGATAGCCTTCCTTCTTCAAGATCCCTTTTACCCTGTACAAATCTACCAATTTACCACCACCAAAGCACCCCCAGATCATCACATTGCCTCCACCATGCTTGACAGATGGCGTCAGACACTCCTCAGCACAGAATCTTTTCATTTAGTCTGCGTCTCACAAATGTTCTTTGTGATCCGAACACCTCAAACTTTGTCTGTCCATAACACTTTTTTTTCTAATCTTCCTCTGTCCAGTCTCTGTTTTTTTGCCTTAATCTTAATCTTTTCTTTTTATTTGCCAGTCTGAGATATGCCTTTTTCCTTGCAACTCTGCCTATAAGGCCAGCATCCTGGAGTCGCTGCTTCACTGTTGACATTGAGTCTGGTGTTTTGCGGGTACTGTTTAATGAAGCTGCCAGTTAAGGACCTGTGAGGCGTCCGTTTCTCAAACTAGACACTCTAATGTTTTTTTCCTCCTGCTCAGTTGTGCACTGGGGCCTCTGTGAAGGGAGCAGTACATAGCCTTGTACAAGATCTTCAGTTTATTTCTCAGAACTAGAATAGCCTGACGAGTTTCAGAAGAAAGTTCTTAGTTTCTGGCTATTTTGAGCCTGTAATCGAACTTACAATGGCTGATGCTCCAGATACTCAACTAGTCTAAAGAGGGCCAGTTTTATTGCTTCTTTAATCAGCACAACAATTTTCAGCTGTGCTAACATAATTGCAAAAGGGTTTTCTAATGATCAACTAGCCTTTTAAAATAATAAACTTGGATTAGCCAACACAACGTGCCATGGGGAACACAGGACTGATGGTTGCTGATAATGGGCCTCCATACGCCTATGTAGATATTTCATTAAAAATCAGCCGTTTCCAGCTATATCCTTTAGTTTCCAATATTAATTTACAACATTAACAATGTCTACACTGTATTTCTGATCAATTTCATGTTACTTTAATGGGCAAATTTTTTTTCGAAAACGAGTACATTTCTAAGTGACCCCAAACTTTTGAACCGTACTGTACATCAGGACATGTTATGTATAAGAATTTGAGGTTATAGTATGTGAAACGGATTCCGATATTGGAAGTGGTGGGAATTGTACTATTCCAATTCCACGTCTCAGTAACTCCACTGGAGGGGTATACTTAGATCTGTATCTTTATGAATAGAATCACTATCTTAGTAACATGTTTGGTTGCTCAGACATCACTAAACTAAATAATGTTCAAGAGAGGTTATTTTTATATTTTAATTTGGCAAAGAGTTTTCCCTCAGCTTCCTTTCTTTTCACTTCAAAACGGTCATTGACTGCTGCACCAGAAGTTCAAGCTGGGCTGGGCATTGTATTATCCTCAGGCTGGGCTTGTCTTTCCATGAAACTTGCGTAGGCATTCCAGCCCTCCCACAATACCCACATACCTTATATGGTATCAAGGAAGGCCTGACGTAATTCCTTGGAAGAGCAGCTATTGCAGTTCGCCTTTTCTAGAAAACTCACTGCTCACGATGTAGTTGACATTGCCACACCACTTTTTTCAATCCTCTTTTAAGTTTGTTTTACAGAAGTTTTTACACAACCAGGAACTTCATACAAGTGAAACAGTATCTTTAGATCGGTGTTTACAACAAACTTTTTTTTTATTTATGGTTAGGCCTGAGCCTTGTTCCCTTTTTTCGCTCAACGGTCGTTTGGTAATTTAGAACTAATTTCAATGTTCTAAATGCCATTCTTGGGCTCTGAGAAAAGGTATTATTGTAAATTGATAGAATATATTGACCCTATAATATATATAGACCCTATAATGTAAAATATTGGTATAGAAACAATGATAGAGGAATAGGTCTATCCTTATGGGACAATTTTATGTCCATTGCCTTCATGAGACAACCAGAAAGGTTACCACTAAAAATTACAATTTGATAATTTTGTAATATATGAACTGAATTTATACACAAAAATCTGTGAATGGCAAGAACAGCAGAATTCAGCCCACAACATTCATTTCCTCATAGTGATGTAAATAATTCATACATTCTAACCGCATCATTTTCCATTGGCCCCATGGAAACATTAAGGTCTTAAAGGAATGAAATCAAGAACCCTATCCTATATTTCATTGCCATAACAGAGCATGGGTGTTTTGTAAATGTCGCTTTTTTTGGTTTTATTAACAGTCCTTTGTACTAGGAAGGATTGAATATTATCTTAGTTTTATGGAAAATCTAACATCCTAATGTTCCATCACTGGAAATGGATAAATGAAATTAGATAAATGACTCCATTTAGATTCTACAATGCACTGGAAAAAGACATCATGTGCTGTTTTAGAATTATACATCTACTTTTTTTTCCCCATCTCAAGTCATTTTCAGACAACGTTTGGAGCAATGGAGAAATTATGTGGTGATTCTATGAAGAAGTTAAGCAACACCAGCACCGCCACAACAACAATGTTAAGCAACAACCAGTGCTGACACGCTCAATATCATGCACCTGTATAAAATATTACACATCATGGTATATAGTTGCGGAGCATCACACATTAGCAGCAACTTAGAGCCATGCTTTAGGATCCAACTAGGTATTACAAATTGGTTCCATCATACAATCTAAATTCATAACACTCTATAAATTTTAACTTCAGCCATATGAGAAGCTGCTCTAATTTGTATGTCAAAGGTCCATTGATACCTATTTTCTTCAACATGGTCAAAACTAATTCCCCATTGTTATGGCTAATTTTCAAGAGGGAGGAATGTTCAGTGTAGAAATTACAGGTCATTCCAGCGTTAGCTTCTGCATGCTTTGAAAGGAATAAATGGCCTACATGCACCTTGTCTGAAACCAGTCACACAACTGATCAGCTGCAGGTCATTGATCTTTGTGGTTTGGCACCAGGCCTTGGAGAGGTTTGTAGCCCTCTTCAAAGGGGTCTAAACTGTAGACCTGAGAGCCCAGGCTGGCATAGGCCGGGTTCACGCTGCAGATTAGCGATCTTTCGGGGCTAACCTCCATGTCTGGGGGGATCTTTGATGGCCATTCCAACGAGAAACCAGGCCCATCCATGCTGGTTTTGCTGACAGCATCACTGAAGCTCTGATAGAGATTATCAACTCTGATGGACATTGATGGGGCCATCACGCCCAGGACGCTTTCCTTGATTGGTGGGGCACTGTCCGCTGGAGGAGCACCCTTTGTAAAGCCATTACATGGCTGATACTCCACATCCATGGGCATGAGGGAAGGAAAAGAGAACCCAGTTGTTTCCCCAGCATCTTGAAAGCTGCTAGACTGAACAGGAGGTAGAGACACCCAGGAGTAGGAAGCCCCTGAACCGCCTGAGCTATTCAGACACAGAGGATGGAAGCTACCAAGACTGTCTTTTGTTGAAACACTGCCATCTACATTTTTGTATTGACTGTGAATCACAGGAGTGTTGCCCACCGGTAAGTTTGTGAAATGGCAGTCAGAAGGATTCAATTCTGAAAATAATGCATTCAAGGCGTTCTCCACATGGTTTTGTAAAGGTGTGTCAGAAATACTTTGCTCTTTGGTTATGGAGTAGGTACGGGCATAATCAGATTGCAGGGAATCTCTGTAATCTGGATCTATCTTGATGGCTAGTTGGTCATTTTTAGGTTTGACCCCCACAATCGGAGATGATTTCCTGTGAGGCAAGTAAATTAGGAGCAATTAGGTTAGGATTAGGGGCACAGAGTTTACATAATTCTGTCTTTTGTGAGCATTTCTGCAGAGTTACAATAAAGAATCATGGGGCTCACCATGGCTTTTCCTCAACTATGTCAATCTTCACATTTTCTATATGGAGCTGAAGAGGGCGAAGTACCTGGAAACCACAAAAGGGAAATTAAATATAGGTTTTTCTATATTCCCCACTACCACTAATTCCAACCGCTGGATATTAGGAACACACGGCAAGATACAGGGAAAAAATGGACATTGGCATAAATGTATGAAAGGTTTGGCAACATTGCCCATGGGTGACTCGTTGCTGTCCCTCTCTGGAACCATCCACCAGATAATCAAAAGTCTTTTACCTTGCAATCTACAGGAGTCCATTTTTCAATGGAGGCTCTGGGGATATTATTCCACCACTTCACCTTCACTCTGGAGGATAAAATGGAGAAACTCAAGTTTATATGAGACTTTATATGAGACTTTTCCTGAGATGGAGGGAGGGTTTCAAGAGTGCTTCACATACCTAGCAACACACCAAGAGACAGCGCAGATGGCAATGGGAAGGATAAATAGGATAGAGATGAAAATCGTCAGTGTGCCATCAGTGGATGCAGCTGCTTAGGTCATCATCAATTAACGTCGCAAAGGGAAACAATCAAACAAAAAAATCGGTTAATAAATATTTCAGCTGATTCTTTTTGGGATCCATTTATCGTGTCATAGGCTGCGTGCGACTTACTTTTCCACTCCACCTCCGTGCTCCAATCGCTGAACATGGTCTCGAACATGTCAGAATACGATCTTGCTTTCACCACGTAAACGGTCTTTTGCTCCAAACTGCTACCTAGTATTTCTAGAAAAGTGTTTCCAGAGACATTGACAAGTCTGCCAACCTGTAGAGGGATTAATGCTTTTATTATAGAAAATAGATTTATTTAGAGACATTATCTGCTTTTAACATTTATAACAAAGTGTGTAAAGCATTACCATTCAATGGCTCAGCAGAGCCTATTATCCAGAGTGACTTTCCTAGCTAAATTTAATTTAATTTTTTACCCATTTACACCTGGTACCTCACCCCAAGGGTACTATTGCAGTCTTGGCCTGGGATATGGCAAATGCCTTAACCACTTTACTACCTGATTCACTGTCAAATCTGTAAAGTGTTGTACAAATAAATAATTCAATAATTGCATGGAGACGGCCTAACAAAAATATTAAATCTTCAGAGTCTTTCATTAAAGAATCTCAAAGCACTATACAGTGATAAGAATGTGAGATGAAAAGCAGTCTCATTCATCCAAAAAGTTAAGCGAGCCAAAGAGGCAATGAACGTTAAATATGATAATCATAAAAAGGAAAGATTAGATGGCCGGATTGTGAATTAAACCAAAACATCCGGAATTAAACACACTTGTGATAAGTGAGGTTGGATCCTAGTTTCACTGTTCCACCCAGGAAAACATGTCTAAACCTTTAGGAAATTTTGCAGCACTGCAGGGTGTGAAACAGCTTCCATACCTGTTCCCCTTTCTTTCTGTAGCTCAGTTGAAACTTCAGGTATTGGAAGAAAAAGTCGTAGTTGGAGTAATTTGTCTTCCAAGTGACTTTGTAATTCCCGTTTTCAGTTTGACTCACTAAAATGATCTCAGGAGCTTTGGGTTTAACTACAGAGGGAAACAAGTACACACACATCATGGTCTGCTGTGGAATAAAGAATACATTTCTTAAATAACTTCATTTGAAATTTCGTCCCTTTCTAATGTAGCGTTTGAATCCGCTACTTCTCTGCGTGGATTCAAGCACGAGACCGACACCGTTTAGCAGGAATCAATGCTCTTCATTTCGCACATGCGCTTACGACCGCCTTGACAAAGGCAGAACTGGCAGTGCAAAGAACTGACAAGTACACAGAAACA
>JAOVYW010000907.1:0-16949 GCA_025775045.1 Hiodon tergisus | reverse complement strand
CACAACACAACACAACACAACACAACACAACACAACACAACACAACACAACACAACACAACACAACACAACACAACAGGTGGCTCTTTTCTTTCCTGCACCTGGCTCTAATATACAAACTGGATCAGGTGCAGGTGGTAACTCCTAAATTACCCAATTACCGGGCACATTCTCACATGAATCTGGGTTGTGACGCACAGCACCGCCCCGCTTTGGCCACCAATCCACCACAAGGCAAGGCCATCACACAACATCAAAGACATAGTAATTCACTTCAACCAACCACCACACCATTTATCTATTTATGTATGAACATTAGAATTTAATCCTAAATCCCGTGTAAAGCCTGGAAAAGACCTTGGGAACTAGTGTTCTTCCCACCCTACAGCTACAGGGAAAGGTGGAAGGAGACATTCAGGGCTACCATGCAAGATTCAGATGTCTATTGTTATGCTCTGGAGCACAATCCTAGCTGTCCTTCTGGTTGTCTACCAGTGGTGACAGCTATAAACAATGTTAAGGGGCGCCTGCCTATTTATGATTGGTATCTGTTTCTGAATGATAGGCTTCCTCTATCTGTTCAGTTGATTAGTTCTTTCTGGACCAGTTATATTAGCCTGGAATATCCCTATGTATGTGTACATAACAGGTAATTGCTTTAGGTATCTATGTGCAATAGAGAGAAGCTGAGGCATTTCATTGCAGATGTGTGATTTTTAGAAGAAAAAATCTTTGTTCGTTAGCCTCAGCAAATGTACACAATGGTACAGGTGGACAGTTGCTTTCTCTTCTCAGAAGGAAGGCGAACATCCTCTTGCCCTCAGCACTCCTTTCAGCAGAGGGCTCCCACTTCCTGGTCTCTGATCAGGCGGCTGACAGTAGCATTGACCACTTTTCCATCTCAGGGAGCATAGTCGGGGAGGAATGTGGCTGAAAGGCGACGTGCTTAACAGTATCTGGAACAAACAGAAACCAACGAGAACAGAGTTTTGGCGCTGCAGTGAGTTGTCTTCATAGCGTTCCTCGCATCTCCCCTGCAACCACAGAACCCCTGGTCTATTAAAAATTACAAGTCTGTTCTTGTCCCACAGGAACAGCTAAATCAAGCCACAGGGCAGCACTAGTCATCGACTGTAGTGTCTGTTCTGTCTGGTCCATACGGGTGGCACCTGAGGCTAGTTTAATAAACTAAGTACATTTCTCTTGTACATACATATGTCTGACTTGTGAAAGGGTGACAAAAAATAGTCTGATCGTGGCTGGAAAGTATATTAGTCATACATTTTAATCACATGTACAAGCACGCAAAGCGTGTCTTTGTTGATAGAAGGATTGAGTTGTTCGTTTCAAAATAATTTCTGGATTTGACAGGTTTTTGACTGTTGCCTGTTGTAATACTATGCAACAAAATGTTTTTTTCCAACAGGCTTGGAAATTTACTGAACTGCTAATCGTTTCCAATCAATGTGAGTTTGAATTTTCTCAAGGTAAAAATTAACAACAGTATACAAGATACCAGTAGTTTATTTTTACAATGCTGTAAGAGCATGTTTGTCTTCAAAATGATAAATAAATAACCGAAAACAGATCATTTTGAGGCAAACCTTAAAGTAACAATTAATTCCAAATGAACCAAATGATCAAAATGAAGTAGGTTTAGGACCAGGATTGGGAAACAGGGATCTAGATTGTTCCACATGCCTTCTCTTCAAGTGGAGGCTGTCGTTTGGTCATCCGGGGAACACAAACATGTTTAAATTTTGTGTTAACCGCAACTTTGCTTTGCGCCCACAACCAACCCAACACACATTCCGACGGTCTTTCACCGCTATAGGTATACTAAGTGCACTCATTTGCTCAATGCCAAAGAAATCCTAGTAAACAAGTGATGAGTCATATTTGAATAAACATAGTTGAGGATACTCAAAAATATGGCTGAACGAGAATCTGCAGGAAAAAAAACAAAACCTTTTCATGAGAAGAGGACAATGAAATGGCATGTTCATGGCAGATAGAGTAGCTGATTGAGAGCTGTACAACAGGGATTCATAAATGAACAGAGAGGATGTGCCAGGCAGAGAAATCCATTGCATGGCCCCTTAATGGCAACACAAAGTGGGCGAGGGCATTTATCACAGGGCTTCTCTTAAAGCTCTCTTAAATACATTACATTTTCAATTTCCACTGTCCTTCCAATGTTATCATTTTTGATGATGCAGCAAGATTTAAGAGACGGAAACTCATTTCCTCTGGAAGAATCATCTTCCTGGAAATAAATATAAATTTCGGCCAGAAACCCGCATCCCGCAAAATTTGATTACGGAACTCATTTGGGAAAACTCCTTTCATGTCAGCTTTACTATTTCTCCAAAATGTCAGTAGGGAAGACCTTTGATGGCTCCGCAAATAAAATGCCAGATTGGACATTAATAATCAGCCTTTAAAAAGATTGCGGGCTGCTTTTCCGCGGTGGGCCGGCGGAGACAGGCCCATCTTCCTCCCCGTTGGGCACATTGTCAGCACGGTGGTAAGGCCAGCCTTTACAGCGCGGGTAACAGTCAACATCCTGTAGCCGCAGGGTCAGGAGTAAACACAGATGGCCCCAGCTCTGCTCCAGACCTCCCGCAGCGGGCAAATAATGAAGGTTGAAGCAGGGATCAGCAAGGATCAGTTTGAATGAACTTGGCTGCATTTACGTACAGTTGAGTGCCAGAGTTATGGGTGAGAGGTTGGTTTCTGAGGGACGCCGCACCACTGCTGAAGTAGGTTGAATGGGAATGCGCAGTGCTCACAGACCCAGCAGAGCAGTGCTCTGTTGCCACCATATAACCGAAGGCAAAAAGTCCTGTGCTGTGGCAGTAACCCGGCTCCCGGTCTGCTAAACCGCACACTCAGGGCCTGAATACAAAGATCTTCAAAAAGCTGTTTCCTCATATCCTCCCTGTGGTGCGAACACGTCTGGTTTGATGATGCTGCATTCTCGAGGCAGAGTTCTCCCAGCGACCTTCTGAATACCGTCCCCGGTGCAAAGCGAACAAGCCTCCTGCGTTTCTGACCATCATCTCTCCTCCCAAAGGGAGCCTCTCAGGTTCCCCGATGGCTGGCAGAGCAAGTAGGGGAACGAGCGAGACCTAATCTGCTCCATGGAGAAGGCAGGCCACAGTGTTTACCACTAACCACTCTGAGGGTTAAGGTCAGTCCTGTACAGTATACCACGACTGTATAAAAATAATTAAATGTCCCTTTGCCAAGTGCAGGATTATCCCACTGAGATATGAGAATCACACGCCAGTTCAGCCTCTGGCTACAAGTGGTGACAGTATCTCCATCCGTGACAAAAAATGTGCAGATGTGCTACATTATGGAGACCATCTTGTGCATGAAAAAAAAAACTGAGATATTAATAACAACAACAATAATTATATCCCTAATCAATTTATGAGGCAATTAATGTGAAAGAACAATTTAGCCAATTTTACTCACTCAATCCAGATGCAAAATTGGATTGTTTCTTGGCAGCAGGCCACAGACTTTTAACAAAGAACATAATTTATTAAATTAAGATTAATCGGTGTACATGGACAAGAAGTTTCGAAGGAGACAGTTTTCATGTAGAGGCCTGCACCAGAGACCAAACAACAGTGTTTGCTAGGAACACAGCCTTTGGCTGCAGGTGAGATGGGACTTGACCAAAGTTCCCTGGCGAAGTCCAGAGGCCTGAGGAGGCCTGCATGTGGCAGATGGTTGCCAGATGTTGGAGCATACCGATGCGACCCTCCGCTTTGCTGCTCCGAGATGTGGCACTCAATAGAATGTTTAAGGGCTTAGTTAAAAGCCACAGACATTTATGCATGAAAGGCAGGCTGACACGTTGGATAAAACACACACCCCTTTTTTGCATCAAGTTAGCATGTTAACCAACTACAACACCAGCTGGGAACAGCCTATTAAAGCATACAATATGGATATCATATTGAACAGTTTAGTTAATAAAAAACTGTTTTTCTCTAGCCTCCATGCTCTCCATCACACTGTGCTTAAGGACACTTATACGTCAGTCCTTGACCAACAATAAACACAAAGCAATGACTCTGCTGCTCTCCCAGGAGATCTTCTCAAAATCAGACCAGCACAACTGTCTTTTTTAATGAAACTGGGAAAATATTGACATGCAATATTATTTTAAAACATCCAAAAACATCATTTGGAAGGTCGGCACAGCACCTTGGCACCTCTTGAAATCACGGGTCTCTTTCGGAGAGGGATGAGACACGCCTGCATCGCTCCATATTACTGAACAAATGAAAGTGACTGGGAGCTCAACCCCGGTTCTCTAAATTAATAAGTTTCCACGAGGAGCAAGCGAGATACAGGGAAGCATATCCTAATGAGATTGCAGTTTGCATATCAAACAGCGCCATGATTAGTGGGGGTGCCCTGGGAGATTGCGTAAATGCCAGTGATGAATTTAGAAGGAAAGGGGTGGAAGGAAATAGGCCTTGGCGGAGGAAGTACAAGGCGTCTCAATGACCAAGGCGTGTAAATGTGTGTAATTATAATAAATGTCAAACGCAAACTCACATCGAGGTGTTAGAGGATAAAAGCATAACTCCTGTTAAAACTCCCTCAGTCTGGTGACACTTGAATTTCAAGTACTTATTTGGTTGTATTTAACTTGAAGAATAAACTATAAAGAACTATACTTTGATACAAGAAACAATGACCTTCAAATACCAAAGGGTTCCATCTAAACAGATTTCTACAAATCTGGTGTCAGGTCTGAGCGAACTGCGCTGTCTTGTTGCCCTTACCTCCACGTTCAGGTTGTCAGCGCAATTGTGGCCGGCCTTTTGGTGAAACCGAGTCCATGGTGAACGGCTCCGAAAGACAGCTTTGAATGAAACGTAAATGTAAGCCATGCTATGACCTAGACTACAGTTAAAATGCCTCGAAATGCCGTTCGGCTGGCATCCGAGTGAGAGGCTTCTAAATCCAGCCTGTCTAAATTATATACGAAGGCTAATATCTTCCTTCCTCTGTGCCTGCAGCTGAGGGTGGCTGCAGGCCAGGCCGTACGGTTTACCGCGTTACAGAAGATAAAGCACAAGCAGCAGGGAAATAGAAACTTGAGGAAATTGCCCGGCAGATCGACGTCTCCCTTATATAGCAGTGAGTTATTATTCTCTCATAGTCTCCCGCCTCTTCTGCGCTTCTTCTGCGGCCAAGAGATAAGGCCCTACACATGCTCTGCATTCGGTGGCGTCCAAGTCCTCCGTGGTGACAAAGGGGTAGATTTGGGCCTCAATGAGGCTTTCTTAGTCCCGAGACCCATCAGTCTTTCGTCCCCGCCATCAACCCTCCTTAATATAGGCATTTGTTAGCAAGCGGCTGTGTTTGCATTTTCAAGTGCGACTTCTGTATCTCAGATCTATATTTTTTTAAACTACTGACATATTCTGCTTCCTGGGAGTGAAAGTCAGATCAGATTAGGGTCTGATTTGGGTTGGTTGGCCTTTACCTAACTTTATTTTCAAACCACTGTGCCGGAGCGTGAGTAAATTCAGCGCCTCACCCCCAACCCGCCCCACCCTCCCCCAAACCCCATGAGCGCAAATACCTCTGCATGTAGTGATTCTGCTTCAGGACATGGGGCAGGGGCATTGAGTAGTAAACATGGACAGTGTTACAAAACAAAAAACAAATCCTCACCACACACATACTAAACTTTCAGTACAACAGATATGAATAACTGCTCAAAACAGTCATACTTTGGCCACAGAAACCAGCATGTTAGCCGTTAAAATGCCATTTGTGCACTGTGAAAGACGCTAAACCATGTCTTTAGCTTGTGGCATTTCCTTTAAACTTTTAAATTGCTCATAAACATTCGCCCTCCATATCAGGGAACTACTTTAATTAAGTGTCCGTTTTGCTAGACAATCATTGTTAAACCGACAGTAGAGCAATTAAGGGGGCTGGCCGATAAAACAGGAAACAGGAGAGCGATCACTGCTCTGGTGGCCATTTCCCCGCCACCCAATTAGCATATCTTGTTTATGTGATGTCTCATTAAAAGTAAACTCCAAATGTTATGATAAACCTACAGACTAATTAAAAAGCAAATAATTCAGTCAGGAAGAATTTTAAAAAGGGACGTAATTAACAATGACACAATTTATCAACCTTTTTCCTATTGGTGTGAGTCAACTTGCTAATTATACTGGATCATAACTCCAAAAACATAAGTACTACATGACGTCACAGTAGCCCTGTTGTCGTGCAAGGGGGTTTCTGTCGTGGGTGCTGCACCAGAATATGTGTGCATGGGAATTTAAGGTGAGACGAGGTCATCCATTTTATCAGGGGCAGTAACTCCGATTAACAAGAAGCTAGTTGCCCTCGATCTCGCCAAAGGACACATAAGCACCCAGTGGCACCAGAGGTCCCTGCTGTCAGTCTGTTGGACGGAACATTAGGTTGGGAACGGCCAGACCTTCGGGCTGGTCAAGGTCACTCCTCTGTGGGAGCGCATCAGTGCCTCCAGACAGCTGACTTTGTTTGTGCGTGCGTGTGTGTGTGTGTGTGTGTGTGCGTGCACGTGCATGCATGTTCTCACAGACACACACGTGTCTGTGAGAACACACAACTGAAATGCAGTCGGAGGGAGAGAAGAGCTTGGAAAACAATTCGCAGTACTAATGAAGAATAGAGCAGGGCTATGCAGGAGCGGGCACTTCCAAAACGCTCGTGTGGGTCATAGCAACAGAGAACGGATCGTATTAGCGTCAGTAAGGAGAGCACTGCTGTGCCCATATAAAGCCGACGGACCTTGATTGCTGCCGTTACAAGAATCTCTGAGAATCGAAAATCACTCAGACTGAAAGCAACTAAATTAAGTGCTCTGATTGATTTGGAGATCCTTTGTTATGTTACCAAATAGACTGAAAACAGCTTTTCGTGTCCTGAAAATTGGATCCTTTGCTACTCTAATTGTTGTGCATTTGAAATTTAGAGTTACCATCAGCCATCAGACTTCACAATGCTGCACTGTGAGCCAGAACACTGGTTTCTACTAGCCACTAATCATTTACCTGCTCTGCACTGTTTTTTTTTTGCACTGTTCATTTGCACTTCCACCGTACAATTGAGTCCTGTACATATGTATTACTTGTTGTTTCGTGAGTTATATGTTCGTTGTGTAATTTTTGGTTAGGCCTATTTCTGCTGTAGTATCGCAATTTCCCCCATGGGGAATAAATAAAGTACTACTACTACTACTACTTACTAATCAGTAATTGTTGGTTTGCAGTGGCGGTGGTGTACGTGTGGGCCCTGGAGACAGGTAATGAAATTTAATTCTATGGCGTTGTTGTATCACATGCATCCGAACAATTGTGCTGCTGGCATTGTCTTTGCTGGTGCGGCATTGCACACGTCAAGATAGCGCTCAATATCGTGCCGGTAAAAGATGAAAAAAATTGACCTACGAGCCGCTTCATGTTGGTTAAAGAGAAATCTCCTTTTGCTGGCTGTTTCCAGTTCCGTAATAATATCACATTTAATTACATGATTCAACCAGATTTCGGTAGCAAGATATTTTCTAAATGTTTGAAGCTAAATGTAGCCAAGCTGTGGTGTCTTTTGGCCATTATCCATGTAAGAAAACAGCTTTAGCAAGGATCACAATTGACATCACTTCAAACAGGGATCCTGGTGCTCCATTTACACAAATCTTGGTGGCAAGCAGTTGATTTGGTCCTGGCATTCTGTAGGTACTAATCTGCATTGATTAAGCAGTCTGAGACCAAACGGAATTGTTGCCTCATATTATAATCCCATCCAAAGCTTTGGGTTCAGCGTTTGGGTCAGCGCGGCATTATGAGGTCAGAGATGAGCCTGTGCTGTAGTGGATGAAATATCAGCCACCTGAGCAGATTGCTTTTGAGGGCAAGTTTCAGCTGTTGTTCATCCTTCATCATTCCATGCTGTGTTTCTTTGCAGAAGCTCTCAACCACAACAACTTCTGTGCTGCTAATACATTTATTCGGTTTATTTGCCGATTAGATGCCCTTATTCGGAGCCATTTAGGAAGTGTTTCAAAAATACCAAAGCTCTCTATACAACAACATTATCTGGTAGGATTCTGTCATAACATTGAATGCAAAATTCAGAATAAATGTACTTTCATATGTCTTAGAGGAAAATACCAACACAGCCTTGTGTGGTAGGTGCATTCAGAGCTTATAACTGACTCATAGTCTGATTTCACTTTCAATTTCATTTTTTTTTAGATAAAGAATTTTAAAGGAAAACAATTCTGATAGACTCATAGTCTCATACACCAGGCAACTAAAAATCAATTGCAGAAACTTATGAAGAAAATGGGCAGGGCGTATCAGCTATTTGATTACCACATGAAAAGAACTAAAAGCTCACTCGTAATACACCTATACTGAATAGGCACATAAATAAAATATTCAACATTAATGTATTGGGACACGAACCAGAGGGATGAATGGAAGGAACGTAACTCTAGGTTGTTTTGCCATGAATGAGAACCGGGATTTGCAGCCTGTTAAAGACTTAAAGGCTTAAAGACTTCGGAAGACTGATTGAGTAGCGCAGTGAGTACTGTTGCGATAGAAATTCGTAAAACATACCAACACAGAGATAGTGCTGCTAATTTAAATGCTATCGAAATATCCCAAGTCATGGGAAACGCATGCTTCCGAATACGGTTTCTGAGAGATAAGCTATAATATATCTGTCTATTTGTCAAGAAAGCTGTAACGTTCCAAACTGCGTATCTCATTGGAAAGAAACGCTAGCTTTTACCATAGTTAATTAAAGTGTCCCTTCAAAAAATGAATGTTTGCGAAAATGGGTTCAGTGCACCAGTCAGACCACTCTTCTGCCAACATGATTTAATAGAAAGCGCATGTTTTGAGTTTCTTATTTCCTCTTAATATATTTCTGCTGTTATTTGATGAAGAGTAAAACAGAAACAGAAATGTTTTGTGGATTTTAGAATACCAACTAAGGTAACTATCAACAAAGTAAATTGTAGTGAGAGAAATAAGAACATCATTGTAGTTGGCCATAGTCGACTATTCTGTCGATTTGTTTATTCCCCTCCTGAAGAATGAAACTGTGATTAGAATCCCGATTGCCGCTGGAGTGATTCCAGGGACAATGGAGGTTTCAACCTACAATCATCTGGTCATAAGTCTATTTCCTGACGTTCTACATGCTATCCCCTGCCTCTCTGTCCACAGGCGTAATGCACTTCTACATCTATTTCACACATATTCTGTTAACTGAAATGTTCCTCGTATATTGTTTTCTGTACTCATTTATTACATTTTAAAAATAGAGTTTTTTTTATTTTTTTTACTTCATATTGGCAAATTTTCTTCTTTATCCAAGCCCAGTCTTTCTTTCTTGAGCTGGAATTTGTTTTGTGTAATGGGTTTATTTGAATCAATTTCATGTTTATTTCTCAGGAGGATGAGAGGAGGGTTGAGTCTGGCTTTTCTAATAAACCCAATCACACCTTATCAGAAACGGCAAGGTTGCTTTCCTCAGATTCACACAGTGGGAATTCTCAACATTCGTGGACATCGGCCACATGGTTATCCAGACTCCCACACAAATCTGGACCTGTAACATCCAAGCAGACTGATAATGAATAGCTGGTTTCGTTATACACAGACACTTGTTAAATAAACCTGGAGGTCTGCAGAAAATGAAAAGCAGTTAGGAGATGTTATTGACATATGCATTTGTGGAGAGGTTTAATCAAACAACTCAAGAGAATTAAAATGAAGGTTCATTGCTGCTGCTAATTAACCCTGCAGATGTGTCAAGCAATTTTGTTCTCACATAAATTATGTGAGGAAATATTATTTCTGCATAAATGTGAGCATAATGGTAATGTGTTTGACTTTTATGGTCACTAATGATGATGTATAAGTAAGTAAATCTCTTCTAGTGCTTTTACCCCTGTGCTGTTGTGTTTTTTCTAATTGAGAGATTATCAGATGTAATCGCAAATCATTTATAATTGCAGAAAAATGACCCAGTTCCGCTAATATATAACATAGTTGCATAACATTACTGTGATGTTTCAGTAACATTATGAGAATGGTATGGGGAAATTTGTAATTTTCCGGTATTACTGAAGGGCATAAAAACGAAGGAAAAGTGTGTATTGCATCCCTGTGAACATAGAATCATTATTGTATTTGCATGCAGCACTTTCCGGGATTAACCCAAAAGGCAAAGATTCACAGCTGGTCTAAGGACAGTATAGAACATCAACACATGCCCTGAACTGAGGTTCAAATAAGAACAACCATCTCGTCATGCTTCTCTTCAATTATGTGCTTATCTACATCATAAGACAAATTGGTTGGCAATGCTTATAATGGGCTCTTTGATGAGGGCAGAGGCAGCAGACCATGAGTTATAGATTTTTTCTTTTCTTTTCCTTTGTATTTTTTTTTTAATTCACTACTACGCATTGGGATTTGGGGCAGGGTGTCCGATAGCAGCCGCCCATTGTGGCATTATCATAACCATTGTCACGGTGAAATCCCTCCCGTGAGTAAATAAAAGAGAGCAGTCTACATCTTCTCATGCTCAGACGGTTCTTTCAAGGCCTTCTGCTAATTATACCTCTCAACTCCTACCCCACAAGAAACCTCTATCTTTTCAGCAGACTTTGGGAATTCAAGTTCATTGTTGGACTGGTCGGGATGCTTTAGCTGGAGCATTTTTTCGTAAGTGAGGAACTCATCTGGGAGTACTTGAACCAAGTCAGCGCCTTCTTCACTGTAGCTAGGCCTCCCATTGACTCGTGACCGGAGGACATCTTACTTGGCTCTTATTCCCAAAGTGGTCAGTTGGTTAAGGGTACCACTGATATGGAGAGCTTCTCTCTAGAATTGAGGCAAGGCTGCGCTACAGGCAACTCTCTGGTGTGGTTGGCCAGTCGTGGGCAAGACGGAGTAAGGCTGTCTCATCTGAGGGAGGGAAGGAAGGAAAGCAAAAGGATTATTTCATTCTTCATAAAATTACTTCTGGCTGGACCATAAAACAGCAGCAGATAGTTATGAAAATGTTTTTTTAATTTATGTTTTAATAAAGTTTTTTCATTATTTGAAACTGATCGGGGAAGTAAAATTTATGCATAATAGACTGTAAATTGACAGAAACTCAGTCAAATTCTACTACAAGGCTGTTAGAAATTACGCTCAATGATGACATCCACAGCTTACAATTTACAGCTCTGAATCAAAAGGCTGTATGATCCCCATTGCAAAGCATAATCTGTCCCTCTCAATTAAAATATCCTGTTTAGTCATCTGCAGCTATGATCAAGTTTGTAAAATGGTTAAATACATGATTTATAAAGCAAGGGAATAATGTTTTACACATTTAGAAAGGAAATTAGATGATTAACCTTTAGACAAAAAATTCCCACTCAGTGCATGGTTACATGTGACTCACACTAAATTGCATTTGATGTAAATATTCTGAATATTTCCCAACATGCTTAAATATTATATAATAATAATAGTATTATAAAAAATATCTGGGAAAACTCAATATATGGCATGGTTGCAATGGCAAGGTGAAGCTGAACTTGGCTAGTCTCAACGCACCCGAAAGAATGAACCTGAAAAGGCTTGAGTAACAAAATTGGGAAACAGCCTGCGCACGCCAGAGAAATTGGAAATAAATTAAGCCGGGCTTCAGCTGACAAAACACATTAGGAAATGTCAGCCCTTGAAAACAAAAGAAATAAAAACACACATAACTGAGTGCAGTGCCATGACGACCATACTAAATGGTTTGCAAAACTGCTTGACTTTCCCAGTGCACACCATTAAACACAATGCTGTTCACATCACATTTCTACGCTCTGCTCATGGTCAAGTAAACTTCAGCCTGATCCGGCCGACACAAGCTACTCTAGAAGACAGAAGAAAAATGGCACCACGTTCGGAAAACACAGCTATGCCGTCAACATCACCGTACACGCCGAGTGGCTTGATTTAATCAAGCGATTTCCAGTTTTGCGCGGCAGGATGAACGAGCCGGACAGCAGTGGAATGTTTGCTGTGGGCATTAGCGTTGAGCCATAAGCTGTCCTGCGACAACTGAGAAACCAAGGCTGGCCTGTTCTCTGGGCACTTATTTTGACAGGGAAGGAGTACATGTTGTCCTATAAAGGGTCTTCAAGCTCCGTTGCTGTGATTTTCCCTTGTGGCGATTTGCTGTTTTGTTTTCTGATGCATTACACGATTTCCAAGGCACTTTTACCAGTCACTCCTTCCCTGCGGAGATGTAGATTGAGGTAGAGTTTGCATCCTTAACTTGAAAGCTGAATCTGCTAGATTTAACAAAAAAACAGGCAGAACACTCTTTCTACAAGGCATATTGTTTCATGACCAAAGATTAAGGACAGCGAGCAAGAAGAAATGCAAATTTAGTTTTATTTGGATACACTTTGTATCAAAGGTAAGGATAAGGATTCTTACCTTTTTCAAAGCATGTCAGTTAGTTTGCAAAAGTACCCCGAGCAAAGATAGCAGAAATATATATTAGGGGAGTACATCTCAGATGGAGCTGAATATGTTTGTATCCCCAACAATCACAAAATCAATCTTAATTAAAACTTTAGATATTAGATGAAAGGCATCTGTAGTTGAGCGATAAGAACAAAAAAAAGGATTCAAACTCATAAGGTATGCCAGGAAATTCATTACTAAATTATTATCTTTGTTATTAAATTGTAATTTATATGGAAAAATATTACAAATCTATCAAGGAGTATGTTTAACTGAAGTGATTAACATGAGCAAGTCAGACCGATTATATGAGGCAATACATCAAGAACAAAAAAAATAAATAAACACTTGAAGTGTTTTAATTGGAAATGTACAACAAAACAATGTTTTCCAAAAATAAATAATAAAGTCAAAAACAGCTGATCACCGCCTTTTCTGGTTTCTGAGAATTGTGCCTGAAACGGAAGCAATAAAATTACGGTGATATGTTGACTCGTGTTGCCACCAATTCAGTAAGCTATAAGGGTAGACTAGAATTATTTTTAGTTGAGGTGGATCTTTGTTTGTCCTGCACTTACAGGGTGAAGGACATAGGTGGCTTAAAACTTTATCTGCTGCTTGATATTTACTGCAGCTCTTCGAGAAATTCAAATGTATTTCGGCAATATTTCACCTAAGATTTAAACCTAAAAACTAACCTGATCTAACTCAAAAATCTAGTTCCTTAACAGGGTGTTAAACCGTCAAAGGAAAAAATAAAAAAAAATATATTCATAGTAAGCATTTATTTATAACCATAGGTGAAAGTATTATATATATATATATATATATATATATATGTGTAGAATAATGACCTGAGTGAAGCTAAAGTTTCAAATATATAAAATGTATATTCAACACTTACCTAGCAACTTAAGTTGCTGTCTAAAGCTATGAATGCAATTGAGGTCATACTTACGATTAAAATTTTACCAATAACAGTAATATAACATATAAAATAGTTGTACTAGTTATAAATGATAGGTTCAGTACCTGCAATAGTATAGAAGGAAATAACAATAATTATACTTTCTAGGGAGTGCTGAATTTATCTGTCTGGGGGGGATACTCAGTCAGTCTGCCTGAAACCCAGTACAAGCCCAGTGCCTCGCAGTGTGCGTCTAATCAGAATATCAAGTTATCATCCCTCAATCCCTGGCGGGTGTTTTTTAACTGACAGCAATTGCGGAGGAGAGGCAAAGTGGAGCTAGGTGTGTACTCCTGCTCTCCATCGCAAATCCATTACTATTCCAGACAGGCCTGGTTTTTGCAATGGAAATATAAAATAAGGACATCACGGGCATGTTCCGATGCCATCATCTCCAGGCAGCCTGTTGTGGGACGAGGGTATGCCCCAAGGTTAATGAAATAGCAACACTGACAGAGAAAATGTGTCTGATCTTTTATTTTTATTTTTCGTTGACCGTGTTCCCACCATTCTCAGATTCCATCCGATGTTCCACACCCTGGTGTGCTAATGGTTTTCAGGAAGAAGAGTCATGTGTCGCCTCCCACGGAAGAAAGTTTCATATGGACTGCTGACGGATAAAATGTTTAGGTGGAATAAATCCAGCTTTAATTACCTCTGCTGAATCTCCCATTTTCTGTCTTTGAACTTTGCAGTATGTCTATTTACTTGGCATTTTTCACTTAAGCGGCTGCAAATTTACATTGCTGCAAATTCAGTCCTCCCTTCGCAACTGTGCCCCTCAATTTGCGAGTAAATTCCCACAAAAACACGCAGCAGGGATGTTTTTTACATTGAGGGAGATGGACAATTGCGCTTTTTTATTTGGGGAAAAAAAGTCAAGTGTCTTTGAGCTCGAAATCGGGTGAAAATCTCCCTCCAACCTAGCTCCTTCGCATGGCATTAGCCGAGCTGTCAGATCCCAGTGAGGCCTGGGAGCTCTTTGCGCTGTGGTGCTGGCTGCACTGTCATTCTTGGCAAGGGTAACTCACAGACTTGCCCCCTAATTGCCTCATCCGAGAACGCTAGTGGTCAGGGGGCTAACCTCCGAGGCTCACTCCTGCCAGTACAAGCCGAAAAGGGTCTTGGGACATCAAAAGCTCACTCCCAAGCATAATTAAGAATGATGAATGGAAAAAGGGTTGGTTTTATTTCATTGGTGCGGTATTAAATGGTGTCTCAGTTTGACTGCATATGTAGTTCTCTTGTAGAAAAATTAAAGCTAAACAGATATGGCTGCATGAAAGTCATTCCACACCTTAAGATCCACTTTAAAGTGACTCATTCATCAATACAATACAACACAACACCACTCCCCTTGCGCTCTACTGCTCTTATGGGGGCCATCCCGTGAAGGCCGATCTGGCGCATGTCGGCATCCCGTATTTCCAATTAAACTCAGCATGTTTACCTGCTCGGGCCATGCCAATAACGAGTTGGCAATCCCAGAAACGAGCAGCTGAGGGTCTCAGAAGAGGAATTTTATGCGGAAATCAATTTGGAGGCCTGACAAAGAGCTGGGTGGGTGTTGAGAGGGGGAAGGGCTAGGCTGTGGGGTGTGACTAACGAGGGGAGGTCATGTAACGGCATCGTCCTGCCTAATCCCACAGAGGCTCCTGTGTGAACGCTGGCTGTAAATTAATTCCATGGCTACTCAAGGTGACAGGTGTGGCTGAGCAATGACCTCATAAAACTGTCACAAAGGCATTCCATTATGTTGAGGAATATGCAAATTAAAAAACAGTAATGGAAAATATGCCTGGTGCAGAGTGCTTCTAAACAGTTGTATCCTGTGTCAGATGAAAAATGCTAATCTGTACAGACAGACTGAATAGGTGGCATTACCCCCCCAACCTTACATTCCCAGCCCCATAATGTTAACCAATGGCCACTTAAGAGACCAAAAACTTCTCACGTAACAGCTAATAAGGCTCTCTAAACACAACACCGTATCTTTTTTAATAATTTCCTCAAATTCCATCTCATTATACAGTTTTTTGAGCACCAGATTACTCTCAGGGCCAATATATGGCCCTCCCAATGTCTAAAAACAGTACCTCTTCATTCAGTCCCCCATTTTAGGCTCCTGGATGTACTGGGACATAATTACCTTTGTATCACATGACACCAGGTGACAGAAAACTAGGTAAGCTCACCGCATCGCACAATGATCTTAAACAAAGCCTTCTGTGGAGAGTTATTAGTGCACTTTGTATTGAGCTGCAAATCCTGCAGCTCACCTCTATTCCTCGCTGAAAAGTTTGATAATGTGAGATCAAAAGCTAATAATCCAGGCACAGGCCCACAATTTGAAATATAACCTCTTCTATGCCAAGTGTTTGCAGTAGATCTTAAAAATTGCAGATGAGAATGCCTGCTAAATAAATGGCTTCACTTTATAGGGGAGAGCAGGTTTTTTTTTAACTCAAGTGCAATTCCCTGGGGCAGAACACCAGTGTGTAGTGGAGCTTGATTTTTAGAGCGAACTCCATAAAGCGTGCTTTCGAGAGAGGAGAAAACAAACACGGCCATGCAGCCCACTGAATAAACATGTCACAGTTTGTGTGTCCTCAGGTTGTATGGAGCTCCCGAATTCAGTCGAGCTCGGCGGGCTTATGGCGGATGAATTATGAGTCTCTGAAAAACGTGTCAGCTTGACCTTTTCATGGAGGCCTGCTGGAGTTCTGCCCAGCGAGGTCCAGCCTGAGTGATGCCTACCATTCTCTCCGGGGAAGGCCGGTGGTGAGTCAGTGGAATCGGGTCTCGCAGAACTGAAATTCTCCTCGCGAAACACGGCCTGCGAAAGCTCGCAGCATTATACTAGATTAACTAACAGTCACAAACAGCCGTACCAGAGCAGCCAAGACTCGCGAACAAACATAGAGGTCGTTGGAATGAAGGGGGGTGTTTACATGGCTTTTCTTCTGGGGGATGGCGACAAGAACAGAAACAAAATCATTCGTGGGGTTCAAGAGCTGACAAAAGATGCCAACAGAATGTTCTTAGATCCCATGCCTTCTCTGGGCCTGGCTGGGTAACAGCTCAGCAGCATGCCCGGTAGATTTGGCAATTGCGGCCGCATTAAGGAACGGCACAGACGGATCGTGGGGCAAGGACTCTCAGAAACAGGGACAATGTTACTAACAAGCCTGATATCAATATGGCTTCCGTTTGTCATCGGAAGACCGAATGGGGACAAAGCTTTCTGAACCGTTAGGAAAAGCAGTGGTTGCATATGAATATTCTGTTGGGCTATATTGATGGGAAAAGATTTAGTTTTTTATTGGTTGTGAATATTGTAGCGTTTTTCGGAGTGCTACTACTCTGCGCGGATTCAAGCACGAGACCGACACCGTTTAACAGGAATCA
>JAOVYW010000905.1:0-14656 GCA_025775045.1 Hiodon tergisus | reverse complement strand
CAGCCCTTCTATGGTGCTGGGATGGACGTTAACAAACACCTGTACAGCCCTTCTATGGTGCTGGGATGGACGTTAACAAACACCTGTACAGCCCTTCTATGGTGCTGGGATGGACGTTAACTTTGCAGGCCTTCTGCAGACAGATGCCAGAATGGACCTCTATTCTTCCTTTTCTTTTCCCTAGCATGCTACTGTGGTTCTAAGCCCAGAACAAACCGCTTACGATTTATTAGGACAATATGCTTTCTCCACCATGCGGCACCCTGCCCTCACCAGGGTGTCGGAGCAAAAATAGCTGAAATAATAGCAGGTTTTCATATCATTCAGATGCCAAATAGGAGAGTGACTCAGTGAACCCAGATCACATCCTGTTTTTGTGCATACGTGCTTCAGTGATGCAAGCAACTCTTGCATAAGGCTACTGGCAAAACAGAAGTTACCCTACGGATGATCATTTGGAAGAATTACAACAATATTTCTCAATCACTGCATATGTTATTGTCCGATCTATTTGCTTACAGAACTAATAAACAAACGAGTGGCAGTCCGTTTGTCACTGGTCCGATCGTCGGAGAGATTTTGCACTCGGATGCACAGAGTTTATTTTAAACCCAGCCTCTACATGTGCGAGTTTCACAAACTTAGCCTTGAGGCTGGAGCTTCCCGGCCTTAGCCCAGATCATGATTGCCTTACACTTTCCCAGTGTATTAACATTCCATTAATGCTAGCTTTGAATCACACAATCTCAACGGCAAGACGTTGGCTCTGGACGAAACCGTTGATGGCGTTCTCCGGACAAAGTCACCGCTAGGTCAGGTTGATGTTGGAGCTTGTCGTTGATCTGCGAAACTTTCGGAATGAGGGACCAAAAACATAAACATTTTTGTGTATATTTGATGAAGAAGGTATTGCAGGAGGAAGGGTATTAGCAACCACTATTTTTACCAAAACATAATTCACTACGCAAGACTAGACACAGTTGCTATTTCATAATGAATGGAATCTCATTGGTTTGTTGACAGCAGTAGTTTGTAGAAGTATCGTTCCAGTGAAGGAACTTGAGTAGTTACTGGCAGGTTACATTTCTGACAAGAGGTCCGGCCGTATAGTGCCTTGGGTAGGGTTAGAAATTAAGGTTTATCTTAAGGGTTAGGGCAAGGTGCATAACCTAAATAGCTTCAGTCTTATAAATATGTAAAAGTCTACTTTTATGAGGGATAAAACATTTTCTGGGTGAGAGTGCTTGCTAAGCAGTTGAATATGATAAAAAAATAATGTCGATTGTCACATTGTTACTCTATTCTTCGAAGGAGGCAGCCACGCTTGCCGACCTTGGGAACTGAATGAAAACAAGCCGACGTGGAATGATAATTATATTACATAAGATGTCCTTGACCATTTGCGCAGTTTGAGCTAATGTGTTTCCTGTAATAAACTGTCAGGGAAAAGACTGGGCCGCGAAGAAGGGTGGTAAGAACCACAGCCGGTCTGTGAGCATCTCAGCCGAGTCTCAGCCGGTCTGTGAGCATCTCAGCCGAGTCTCAGCTGGTCTGTGAGCATCTCGGCCGAACCACAGCCGGTCTGTGAGCCTCTCAGCCGAGTCTTAGCCGGTCTATAAGCCTGTCGGCCAAACCACAGACAGCCTGTGAGCCTCTCAGATGAGTCTTAGCCGGTCTGTAGCCTCTCAGATGAGCTTCTGTCGAGCCCCCACAACCTACTTGCAAAAACCAAACATTCTGATAAAATGTTACCGCTTGGGCTAAGCGTTCTCTTAAAATTTGACTGACGTTTTAACCATATAGAAAGACTGCTATGAGCGGGCCCTGGGTGGGTTGCCTGTAATATTTCTCTTGTGTGAGTTTATCTCGATATGATGATGATTACAGACCTCTTTGAGTGTAAGTTAATATGTGTGTGAGAGCCTTATTGAAACTGTTAAGGAAAAAATGCCTGTTATATGGGTTTTTCCGCTAACAATGTTCATAAATAGGCCTGCATGGATTCAGATGGCATCAAAAGTCATTTTTTTACTTCGTTTGGTGAAACAATTTAAGAAGACGTCTGTGAGGATGTTTTATATGACTTTGCTGTTTCATTCGTTGATTTGAACATTTTGTATCAGGTTCCACATTAACTTCTGCTTCTCTCCCTCTCTCTCCGTCTCTAGGGTGGAATCTTCCAGGTTGGAGTTGCCGTCAAGAAGCACCATGTGATCTTAGGTCACTTCCTAGCCAATCCCTGTGCCCAACCACAGTAGCTCTTGATGCAGCTGCTTTCAAACCTGCCTAACCCTCTCTGTTACCCTCTTTACCTTGTATTGGTGACTCCTGTTGACCACCCAATTTTCTTAACCAGAGCGAAACTTGCGTCAAATCCTTTCAGTTCCTGAAGGCACTTTACACTTGAAATTTTTGGCGGTCCATCTCAGCCAACGTGGTCAAAGACAACAGATGTGAGCAGTTCAACATCGTGGACAGAAAGATCCCCTGCGTCTCAGCCTGACCGAATTTTCGCCAGCAAGGTCCAGATGGCAGTCTAACGGACGCGTCTCGTGAGGCAGTGGACACGGATCTCCATTCCTCAGAACAGGCTATGACCAGCAGGAGCAACGTGAGCAGCTTCCCCGTGGCGCACTACGCTTACGTCTTCCCCCACGTGATGGGGAGGCTGTCCTCACCCACGCTCCCGGGGCTGCCTGTCAGTGGCTACAGCACGCCTTCACCCGCCAGTGAGTCCCGCCCGCTTCACCGCGCACTGGGCTAAGCCCTCCGTTTTCTTTACAATTTATTGTGATTTGTTTAATGTTGAATAGTTCTGATGACTTTTCCCCCGAGTTTTATAGCTAGCACTTGTAATTTAGCGATGTTTATTGAAGATGTATCAAAATCCATCATGCTAACATTAGCTGTGGTGTGTTACAAAATGTGCTATAATCAGGCCTTATGTCATGTGCTGGAACCGCCTCAGGTGAGGGTTTAGACCTTGGCGAAAAACTTGTACTCATGTGGTGGACTGGTGGCCTTGATTTCCAGAGTCATGATGATCCTACTGTAGGTATCCTGTCTAAATGTGAGTGATTTCTGTCTTTCACACAATGAGCTGCTGGCATCCGTGTGTACATGTGTGCGTGTGCCTAATGGTCAAGGCGTCTGACTGATCAGAAGATTGAGGGTTTTAGTTCCTAGTGGTCACATGAAACTTTGTGTGACTTAAGCAGCTGGTGGTCTGGTGGATTTGATGACCAACTTGTGACCGAACGGTTGCCAGTCCAAGTCCCACAGCTACACTCCAGCTGTTGTACCCTCGAACAAGGTACTTAACCTGAATTGCTTCTGTAATGTCCAGCTGTACAAGTGGATGAATGTAGAAGTTGAAAGCTGTGTGAGTCGCTTTGGATGAAAGCATCAGTTGAGCAACTTATGAGTTGTTTGTCTGACATGACCACCGCACTTCAGCACATGTGTAACCCTGGCCTCTGTCCAGGAGCTGAGTGGCTACAGGTTCCCTTGGAGTTAAGTTTTGCTGGGCTGAGAGCTCAGGTCAAACCTTGCTTTGTGTCCAGACTCTAAACCCTGATCGCTTTTTGTGCGACGGACATCCTAGCGCACCCATGAGTGTGTCCCAAAACCGGGCAGAAATTCTCCGCTGGTCCCCTTTCTGTTTGGTGCAGCACTGGAATTTGTGAAGGCAATACGTCTGTAGTGTGGTGTGACCATGTGAAACATGTGACTGGTGTGTCAGTCAGTAAGCCAGTCCCGCCTTCCAATGCAGTCATTTGGCATCCCCCTTCGGTGGGGAAGACACTGAACACACTGAGTGAACTCCGCTTAGATCGTCGTCACGACAACTCAGTAGATGTGTAGAAGGAAGCTGTGAGCTGTCAGGGCTAGGTGTTTCTTCCATCTGCAGGTTCACTGGGTGTGCCTGCATCTTGCCGTCTTGTTAACACTGAAGCCTCTTGAACGGAGCTTTGCAAAGGGTTCCAAAGTAAGACGTTTGAATATCAAACCTGTATGATCTCTACTGTGGATGGAGGGAGACTGCTCCCCAAACTGAAGGAAGAAAAAAAGAAGAACTTTCTGACAGATCAGGGCTGGTCTCTTTGACATAGACATGGATGTGTTCGACACTACCATCTGCAGAAGACTTCACTAACAGAACCACAGGGTCTGCACAGCAGGTGTCACTACTTAGCCCTGATCTGGATAGACTGGTTACAGGTAACTGAAAGCACCTCGCTCTACATCTCCCTTTAGCTGCTCCAGCTGGTTCCAGAGTCGATCCGCTCCACAGTAATGATCTCCACTATCATTTCTATCCTTCATTTGGCTTCTGGAGTTAATCGCTTGCGCCTGAGGCCAGGCCGTAATTGTGTCTTGGTTTTAAACGGCGCTGCCACACATGCCAATTTGGGCCCCTCTGGTCGTGTTTTTTTCCATTAAAAATGGGGTGCTGAAAGCCCCTTCAGAACCCTCATCGTGTTTATCGCAAGGGGTGGTTTAGTTCCTTCCCTTTCACAGAGAAAACATTTCCTGTCCAAAAACACAAGAGAGCCAGGGCACGACCACTTCCTGAGCTCTGCAAACATATATACACACACACACACAGACACAGACACACACACACAAGCATGCAAAGAAAACTTCATTTTTTTCTGCAGATTTGCTGGAAGTGCACATCCTCATTGCACAAAACAGTTCAGTAGAAAACCCCCATCAGTAGGATACTGTGGTCTGGCTCTGGCGGGGAGGGGAGGTTACCGCAGTAGACAGGGCACTGCGTTTCACCATCCAGGCCACAAATCTGCTGCTTCAGCCCCGCCACAGCGCCCCTCCCTGGTGGGAGGATGTACCACCATAGAGCCACCACAGTAGACAGGGCACTGTGTTTCACTATCCAGGCCACCATAGAGCCACCACAATAGACGGGGCACTGCGTTTCACCATCCAGGCCACAAATTTGCTGCTTCAGCCCCGCCACAGCGCCCCTCCCTGGTGGGAGGATGTACCACCATAGAGCCACCACAGTAGACAGGGCACTGTGTTTCACTATCCAGGCCACCATAGAGCCACCACAGTAGACAGGGCACTGCGTTTCACCATCCAGGCCCCCATAGAGCCACCACAGTGGAGCACAGACTGGGTTATCGCTGAGCAAGGCCTGTTGGCGGGGAAGTGTGGAATGATGCTGCTCACAGTGAAACCAGTGAAGGAGGGCACCAGCATTGTGCGGCCCCATGAGTGCGCGAGTTTCCATGAGCAGGGAAGTTTGAGTTTGTACTGTAGTGAATCAAGTACACGCACTGTATGCACGCGCTCACACACGCACCCAGAGGAGTTCTTGGTAAAACTGAAACCAAGATGACTAAACCCTTTATGGAGACGACTGATGCAACAGCGGGCGACAGTCGGCAGTGAAGCAGGGTGCCCGGCCTGGTGCCCGGCCTGGTGCGGGTGTTGTGAAATGACTTGCCTCGGAACAGCTTGGCAGTGTCAGTGGGGCTGAAGTTCTCTGCCAGGGACCAGAGGCCACACCAGCAGGTCTCTAAGAGACTCCAGATAGATCCCCGCTAACCCTGTCTGTTCACTCCTTTCATTATTTTTATTTAAATCTTTCCTTTTGTCTCCACCTGCTTGGGAAAGAAGGCTAATTTTGAGCCTAGCATGCCTAACCCACCAAAGTCTTTGTCCTGATCAGCTCTGTGAGGGTTCCGGGTTCTTTTTCTGCAAATGTGCTTTTTATTCCAGTTCCACCCTTCCAAGAAGCTGTTCTCTTATAATCCATGATGGCTCTATTCCCCGATCTTCCCCCTTCTAGAGCTGACCCCCCCCCCCCATCTCACTTAAAACGGCCACTTGCCTGTAGCTTTGTAGCAAATGTAAAATGAGCCAGTATTGAGTCTTGGTTTGGGGGGAAATATGCTGCCTATTTCACGGTAATTTAGAGGATCGTTTAATATTTACTTTTTTATATTAGTGGCTGTAGAGAAAAATGAAATACTGGCGAAGGAATTTTATGTTCTTTTTTGTGCACTGGAATTTCCTTTAACTTAACTTGCCTAAGCGTGGTTTATGGTAGTAACCTGACCATTGTGCTGATTGGTTGTGCTAGATTTCGCACGCTCAAGAAAGCATTTAGAATTTAGAATTTCTGAAACCCTTTCGTCTCTTAGTGTGGGCCTGTATCAGCTCTGACACTATATCTCATCTGACTTCCTGTGTGGAACAAGTAGTGGCGGTCCCTTCCCTGCCTGGAACGTTACATCTGACCCTTAGGCAGAGCGGTCAGTCCGTCTGATCTGTAACCAGCCTGCTGTTTGTACTCCTGAGCAAGCTACTTATCCCAGATTACATCAGTAAATGTCTATTGTAGTAACCTCCATGCCGTACGACGCCGCCTGCCCTGCTGAAAGAGGGCAGCTGAAATGGAAGGTCAAGGCTTCAGGGTACCCGTGCTGTGTCCTGCCCCTTTCCCCCAGGGCAGTGTGCGAACAGCAGATTCCCATTAAGGGCCCGGCATTGAGGCGACCTCTGGGGAGGGATTTCCAGTGAAAGTGTTGTGCTTAGTTCCCTAACTGCCTGATTTGATAATTGGGCCGTTTGTGCGGTGCAGGCGCGAGACGGGCCAGCTGGTTGCGTTTATCGCGGTGCTGTTTTAATTAGGATGTCCGGAGAGGCAGGCTGTGCACTTTGCGTGCCCCGTTCTGGATCTGCGGACGGAGACCCGCCGGCCTTCTGATTGGTCATTTGGATCGGTCACTTTGTTTTGGTCAAGTCTGTTGGTTCTGTTGACAGAATGCATATCGAAAAGTGCAGCGTCAAAGAAAAGAAATGGAGCAACGAGAACCTAAATTTTATGGTGAAATTTAAATCCAATTTCAAGAGTGGTTCTCTGTAAATTCAGATCAGATCAGATCATTTTCATCAACGTGCTCCATCATCCCTGTCTGTGTTGGACCCCGTGCGGTAAACATTATTCAATAAGGCCGAGTCTGGCCTTAGCATGGCAGTGAAGAGTGAACTGAAGCCTGACTTAGAGGGTTACTTCATTATTTTGATGTCCTTGAGACAAAGAAACTCCCCCCTTTCCCCTGTACCGCCGTGAGGTCCCTGGTTCCCTAAATACGTTTTAGCATATCGCAACTACACCTAAATACATTGTAGCATTTAGGAATTGTACCTAAAAACATTGTAGCATGTAGCATCTACACCTAAATACATTGTAGCATTCAGGAATTGTACCTAAAAACATTGTAGCATGTAGCATCTACACCTATATACATTGTAGCATTTAGGAATTGTACCTAAAAACATTGTAGCATGTAGCAGCTATACCTACATACATTGTAGAATGTTTTCGCAGTCATTCTCCGTCTCACGTTCTGCCAGTACTCTGGTACTGCCGGGAAGGTTGAACCAGGCAGTTGAAAGAATTCAGTTTATAAAACAAAGTTAGCATTTACATCAGATTGTGTTTTTTCACTATTTGGCACATCCCAGCTTCACACAGGGTGACGCCTGCCCTTCAGCTGCAGTGAATCCTGTAAATCCCCCTTCCATAAATAACGGGGAGCTCTGCTGATCCCCGAGTAAAGGACAGTGTGATGAGCTCTTGGGCTCCGCCCCCCTCTACACAGGCCATGCCCATAAATCATAGGATCTTGGGGGGCTGGGCCTCTTAACTCCTTTAATGGTTTTTAAAGGCGTGTTTCTGTGTTCCATGGAGTTCATCTGCCGTATCGCGGTGACAGTCCGCTCAGCTTGAACGACAACGCCCAGGAGGATTTCTCTGTCTGCGCCTGCCAGATGGACGTACACAGAATGGTGGAGCTGTGCGCGCCGCAAGGACGCCGCGGAACGGGACGTTTCTCCTACTCTGGCCATTCCCGTCTCTGATCCCGTCTCTTTCCTTTGGCATTGGGATATTTCTCTGTAGGTTTAATCCTGATATTATTATTATTACACACACACACACACACTCTCTGTTTTGGTCTCTGCAGTGAGCTGAAAGAGCAGAGTGTCTTACTTTGTCTCTTCCATCACACAAAGGCCTTCTCTGCATCATCCACCCACTGCTTGGGCCCACTATACCCCCGCTCCACACTGCTTTCATTTCTGTCTCACTGACTTCAAAGGCGGAAGCATTTCGGCATCAATTGGTGATTGACGAAAGTTTTCGTCCAATGCATAAGAAGCTACGGCGCTGTCTGCTTTGGTTGGGCCAATCCCAGGCGTTGTATTGGCAGCTTTAGGGAGTGGGGGGGCGGGGTTTCCTGATGGCTTCGATGATTTTTACAGTCGGCTGCTTTTTTTTCCTGCAAGGGGTGAGCGGTTTAATAATAACATGGAAGACGCAGCTGGACCAGTGACACTGTGGCCCAGATTTGTTTCATTGCCTGGTTGTTCCCTTGGTTCAGGGCGGTCTGCCACCCCTGTCCCTGTCCCCTGGAATCCTTCCAGAACCTGTGAGGCACTTCCTCTTCCCCAGACTTTTCCCCAAGCTGACTTCAAAGCTCTCCGCTTGTTCAGCGACTTCAAACGTCGGAGAAAGCCATTAAAGAAGAATTTATTTGCTGTAAGGTGAACTATTGGATTGAGAAATGAAAAACCCAAACCAAAGCGACATTATTTCCTCCTTTTTTTTAAAGGGCTCTTTTTTCCCCCTACCATTTAGAGCAATTGCTACCAGACGTGTTTTATTCAACCGTCCCCCCTTCCACAACCCTGTCCGTCAGTCATAAGGGAAAACCCAGGGAGCTGGACAGAGCTTTTAAATACCCTGCAGTCTCAGTGGTATGCTGTCTGGAAGGCTCTATGACATACACATCTACTAATAATATTACACAGACACGGGGGCGTCTGGTGACGGGTGACAGTCATCTCAGGCGTCGTGTAACTGGGTGCAGGCTCTGTCCCAGGATTGGGAATCCCAGCTCAGGTGGAATCGGTGGTACCATGCTTTAGTGCATTTTACATTCATAACAGTGAAAAGGGGTCAGCCCCACACAGGGCGTGTGTGAAGAGTGGGCGTGGGAGTTGTCTTTTTTATGTGCTCTTTGCTCAGCATGTCCGAATGTAGTCGACTATTCTGTTGTTGGCCATTCTGCAGCTCGCCTTCCTAGGTTGTGACGTCACTTCCTCTGCGGCCCCCAGACAAAAGGCACAGAACGGCGAGAAAATGAAGTGCTTTACTTTACTGAGACGGCTGTCAAGGTCGGGCTGAATTTATAGCCGCCGGACAATGTTTATCACTCAGCGGAGGGTAATGCGAGCGGAGAGGGGAAGGCAAGGGTGGGAGACAGATGGAAACATGAGAGGGCGTGTGTGATGAAAAACTATGGCTGGAGAGACCCCAGGGTGAGTGCAGGGGGGATGGGTCTGTGTCAGTGCTGGGGAAGTGTGTGGGCAAAGATCAGATCCATAATATCATAGAACCGAACCAGGTTGGGACGTTGGGGAGGCGGGGGTGTGTCTGTTTCCCTCAGCTGTCCGTGGGACGCAGCTGTCTGTGACTTCGCCGTCTTAGCATCTCATTGAAATGTTTCTACTTCTGGGCTGGAGTGTTTGTTGATGCCAATCTATATGTATGCTTACGCTGTATTTCTACCATAGTGTATATATACACTGACGGTGCTGTAACTTACTGGCTGGTGTCTTTAAGGCATGAAAAAACAATCGGTCAACATTGTCTCTCCGCTAGTCTGCAAGTCTAATCTGGAATGCTTTCACTGCGGTTAAATGGTTTTTGTTTGTTGCAGCATCTGTCCTCGTTGAGACTCCTCGCTGCTAGGTTAGGGTGCCCTCAATCTCTTTGTCTCTCCTCACCAGTATTTTATAAAGAACCCGGAATCAGGGCTAATAATTCTCCCCTAGCGTCTGATTTGATTGTTATGTGGTGATCTGAGCTCCTCGCCGTCAGATGAGGCTGAATTTATATTCTCTCCCTTTCGGGCATTTAAGAGGAAAACCAGTGGAGATCATCTTCACTTCGACCTGCCTGTAACTCCGATTCAAGAATTTGTCCGCTGGTTGCTCTGTGAATGACGCAGAAATGCGTGAAATGCCAGCGCAAGGTTTCAGTGCTCGTCACAAACTAACTCCCTCGTCCACGCTTGTCTCCAACTCCCACCCACATAATCAGCCTACCCTCTGCTGCTATCAGCATTTGGGCCCGCTTGAAACTAAACGAAAGTAACACAGAGGAAAAGCATTGCCAATTTAAACACACTCTCCTGGGAACTGCCACTCACTGACTTCTGTCCTATTTCCACCAATATGTTGAATAGAAAATAACAGAGCTAGTGTGCAGGGTTTCAAAGAAAGAGAGCGAGGGTGTATTTTGGTGGAGACGGGAGACACAAAATGAGGCTAGTGAAAAACAAAGTTTTTAGTTATTTTTAGTTATATTCATTCATAGATTCATTTTTGTGAATCTCCTTTCAATTTGTGAAGGGATACTGTTAGTTATTTTCCTTCTGTTCGCCACCTCTCCGCTTTCCCGCCGATATAATGCCCTCCTCCTCCTCTCAGCATTTCCCAGCTGCCACTGCAGCTCGTGTTCCACGCAGAGACGCTCACCTTCTGCCCGGGGGAAGACGGACACAGCAGGGCCGTCCGCGCGCTCCGCAGGACTATGGGGAATCTCGTGATGATCTTATTACGTTCCCTGTCGGGGCTGGCCAGCTCTTCACCTTCAGGCAGGTGAAGAGCTGGCCTTACTCATCACACACTGCCCGAGTTATCCCACCTGCTGTGGGCACTCCACTCATCTTCCCCCAGGAGGGCAGTTTTCCCTGTGTTAGCTGATTAAGAGTCTCCTGTCTGTATTCTTCTCCCTTTCTCCCTGTCAAGTGACTGTCTCCCTCTGTTTTTATCCAAACCACACGCCCTGCCCCCATCCACTGAAGAGCAAACAAATAGTACCTTCAGACTGATTGGAATTAAGGTGATACACTCCGACTTGGTTTAATTAAAACTCAGTGCTGAGTTGCTGCAAAAATAACTCAACAGTAGATCAGGGCCTGTTGATGGCATATCGTTTCTCTCTGGCACGAAATACACGCGCACAGACGCACTCCCAGCGAGTATATTGGAAGCATACTAATGTTGTGTTGTGATATTGTTGAATTGGTCCTAAACGACTAAAGTTAAACCCTTACATTCAAATTTGAGCCTTTAAGCCAACCTGGAGCTATTTTTCTCCTCTGGCTGGACCAGATAAACCCAGCCTTGCCCTACCAGGGACTAATTGCTGTCTTTCTCACTATTAAAAACGCAGGAACGAGAACTTAAAGCAGGTTCCCCCCCCCCCCTCTCCCAGGGGAAAAGATGAAAATCATCTGTGGCATGTAGGGCAAGTTCACTTTTGCTAATTATGTCTCTGTGCTATTAAACCGTCTCCTTTGATTGCACACTGCTCTGCTGCAGCTGGAAGACTCCACCGCAGGGGAATTCCTTTTAAACAGGAGTCTCAAAGCTTCCTTTTTAAGGGAAAGGATTGTTTAAAAATTACGCCTATGTTTGATGGTGGCAACTATGGATGGGGGCTGGGAGGGGGGGCAGGTTATGCGTGGCATATGTGTGGACAGTTTGGAGGAGCTCGGTCTGGTTTAGCACACCTCTTTCTTTGTACACTTAACGGGGGGGGGGGCGAGGAATAAAAAGGCTTGCTGTGCTCTCGGTGGGACTGGATCCTGTTAAGCGATAAGCTGAGCTGGTCGCACAGAGCCTGCAGGTTCTGGTGGGAGCCCAGGGGGGGAGACCCCCTGTCAGCGGGTCACAGCGAGCCCCCGGCAGGCATGCGATGGTGGGCCGAGAAGGGAAACGTTACTGCACTGTGCACTATTAAACCAAAGCCAAGAGGGCTGTCGGCTGGAATGAGGCGGGATTACTAAGGGACTAGCTGGAGCGTGAGATCTGTGGAAGCTGTAGCTGGTGGACTCTAATTGGCCCTTGTCTGCTGACACCGACCCTGCTTCCTTTCAGGGGACCCACTGTCACCATAGGGGGGCGCTGTCCTTCTCTGCCGCAAGGTCTCCTTTCCTACTCACAGTCTTTCCAAATCCAGCCGGGGAGAAATTCACCGCTGAGAGTGCTAAGAAGAAGCCTGAAATTTGCGCACGGGCCGATAAAATTACTTTTCCAGTCCCAGTGGGGTTTTTTCCCCCTTCAGATTCTCCATTCCATGTTCATGCATAGGTCCCGCTTCTCTGATCAAACGTTCGCAAATCAATCAATAGAGAATCTTTCAACAAATGCTGCCAAGCTCTAGCGTGACTGCCTAATCATTCACCTTCACTCACCATTCTTAACGATCTAACAGGAGCCGATGTCATCTGGCTTTTTAACAATATAAAGTTGTGCCATACAAGCATTTTAATCACATCATCGCGGCCCACAAGCTCTGCAGCACAAAGCGTCACAGTTTACTGAGGAACAGTGGCTTAGTGGAGAAGAGGCTGCGGTGAGCGTGGGATTGAATACGCCGAGTGCTAATGAAAGCCTTCATCTCGCAAAGAACACAAAACCGCAATGTCATCTCTTCTATGTTCTCAAGTGGGTATTCTTCATGAGAGTTCTTATTCTTCATGAGAGTTCTTATTTTTCATGAGAGTTCTTATTCTTGGTCAGAGTTCTTGTCAGACTTTTTGGCTCACCGCCTGTTGCGGTTATTTGAGTGCACGGAATGAAAACACCATAATGACAGTACACACAACAGCGGCTCCATAACAGGACAATAAAATTTCACGTTGGGAGGAACCTTTTGTTTCCAGGCTTTTAAATAGGAAGGATGAGAAAATGGGTGGTAGGGCAGATTAGAAGACATTGCGTTTCTGAGCAAAGCTCTTCCTTCGTTCTCCAAAAACCAAGCGATGGTGGGGATTGGGGATTGGTGCTGATTTGGTGAAAGCACTTACTGCAAGGACAGAAATAATTGAAGATCACCGTGTTACTGGTCATTCACTGTGTCTCCACCCACATTGAAAACACCTGTGCTTTGTCTAGAATCTCTACGTTGATCTACAGCGTCCGTTATCACAGCATTGGTGCTTTCTTTCTTGAACGGTTCCTCCTCCCCCTTTATGCTACTGAGAGAAGACTGGTCTCTTTATTACTGTTTAACCTCACTAATCTTTGCCCTTGCCACACCTTAACTCTAAATCCTTTCATTGTTTACGGAGCTTGGCAGCGTTTCTCCCGGTTTTACCACTCTTCCACTGAGTGATGTTCACTCCTGCCAGTGCCTCCACCCTCCCCCACCTTGGTGCTACGTGCCCTCCACTATGGACCAGCCTCCCTCCTAGTGACGGAGTGTTTTATTTTACGACCAGCCTTTCAGGATGTGTGATTCCCACACGTCTATGTTCTCGCTGGGGTACAATGAAGCTGGGCTGTTTTACGACACACAGCCGCAGTAAAACAAAACGGGGGGATGTAAAATACTGCAAATAAACCCTGCCACCCTCACATTAAACCTATTGATAAGGTCACCCCTCCTAGAAGAAGCTCTTTCACACAGGCAACTGATCCTCAGGCTTCATACATCCCCACTAACAGACCAAACAGGTATCTTGACTCTTACAATGCCCTTAACCTGCCATCCACTCTACGTCCTGCGGCACACTAACATGCTAACACTTCAGGTCTCTTGCCTTATCGCCAACTGGCTGTGAATGGGTTTTGATCCACGGCGCAGAAATGTCTGAGCATCGAGGTTGCATGATTCCCTAAAGAGCTGCAGCTCTGTTGTCTCCTTGACGGAGCTGGTCCCCTCGGCTGCTCTCTAAACCCCTACACGAAGGCCAGCGGCAGCTGCGAGAACACATTTGGCTCCGTCAGGCTGTAACCTGGAAACCTGCTTACTAATGTGCAAAATTGGCCTGGGGACCCCACAGCAGATGCTAAAACATTTAAGCTAATTATAAGGAAACCTGTTTATCAGAAGTGAGGGATCATGGCAGTCTTTCAGGAGCTGTGTCCATATTGTGCCGTTGGCTTGCTGTTTGGGAGTAACTCCGCAAACCATCCAGATCTGTTACGTGGTGAAGACTTGGATGTGCGGTAAGCAAGAGCAGTAGACATATTCAAGAAAATTGATTTGTCAGAAAATGGCTGCTCATCTGTCCTCATTCACTGCATTGGTTCGGACTGGACGGGAAAGGGTAACTGAAAACGCATTTTGTTGTTGTTTTGGATGTTCACTCTTCTCCTGGTCCAGTGTGCTGGCAGGGGAACCAGGCTTTCTTGTGACTTGTATTTATGTCCGTTGCTCAAATGAATTCAGTTAAGTTTATGTGAGTGAATAGCTGGGGATTGCTGAAGCGAGCTGCGGTCAGACAGACAGCTCAGTTCGGACAGAAGTCTGTAATTGCTGTAAGCTGTCGGACTGCTAGTCCACTGTGCTCAGTGTCTGGTCCTCAGTCTCTAAATCTTCAGCTCTCCATCTCCTTCTGCAGGGAGAGGAAAACCTAATTCAGATGAGTTGCACGATGTCCACTTTTCTGCCTTGACCCCTGAGTTGTAAAGGTGCTGTTGGGATGGAGAGACAAAGGGGTTTGCTCTCTCAGACATGTGCTGTTGGGATGGAGGGACAAAGGGGTTTGCTCTCTCAGACATGTGCTGTAGGGATGGAGAGACAAAGGGGTTTGCTCTCTCA